>QZFA01000201.1:0-46483 GCA_003614995.1 Cladosporium phlei | reverse complement strand
ATAGACGACCTCCTAACTATAGCAATAACGATAATAAACTACTACCTATTACCCTAGAGGCCGTATAGGACCTACTACGTAAGGTAGACGATAAAGATCTATATATATAGACGAAGGTAATAGAAAGTATTTATAACACCTACCTATTTTAACATAATGCGGCTAAAAAGGAGACCTCCGAGGTACTGATTATAAAGGAGATATTGCAATATATTGCAATATATTGCTAAGAATATTATAATATATTGTAACATAACAACTTAATATATTGCTAACTAACAACACAACAATATAGGGACCTACAACCTCACAACATAACAATATCCGTCCTAATCCGGCAATAATATTGTTGTGCCTATGTCTGGTTCTGGATGCATGGCACTTTGCATAGCTGAGCTTTGGTATCCACTGTCCTTTGTGCTGCTGTAGGGTCTCCTTTGTCGTTCGAGTGGCACGAGGGATCTCGGATGGGAAAAAGCTGCGTCTTCTGGAGCGGAGAAATGGTATTGACTGGTCCCAGCAGTCCACCTTGCACTACCTTGAGTATCATCATACTGTCTTGATGGTAGACGGGGGCACTCAGTCGGAATCGCGTCAGGGAGATGGGCAAACCATCTGTCTTCGCGTGCAGGAAGAGCAGCCGGTCGATCGCTGGGACGAACAGACAAGGAATGGCGAATTGCAGCTTGCCCATCAACACTCACGTCCTTGGCGTCCAGCTTTTGCAAAGGAAGTGCACCTCGACCTCGTGCATAAAGTCCGAACGCTCGGTACTCATTTCGCGGAAACGGGATCCCTCCGGCCAGTAGCTCAAAAGCTATGATTCCAACGGCCCAGATATCGACAGCGTTCGGATGTCGACGATCGTAATGGTCATCCTCGAAATCGTCCAATCCGAGTGTTTCTGGTGCCAGGTATCCTTCGGTCCCAGCGCCGTTGGTTGACAAGCTTGCATAAGCTGATTGGCTTTTACTAAGTCCGAAGTCTGCTATCTTGATGTGCCACCACGGGGCTGGCCTGGAGACGAGGAGATTCTGCATGGAAGTCAAGTAAGCATTGAGTCCGAGTGAGATTTCAAGATCGGGACGAGAAGCATACCGCTGGCTCCAGATCTCGGTGAACATAGCCACTGCCATGCATGTGAGAGAGACCACCAAGTACTTGATGAACGATTCGTTGCACTTGCGCCTCCGGGAAGGGCTCCACCATATGTGTCGTGAGATCTCCATGCTCAACGAACTCCATGGCGAGGAATAGCGTGTCGGTCGTCTTGTACCATCCATACGACTCGATAAAGGAGTCGGAGTACTACAACATGACAGATTAGTGAAAGCTGGTCACGGGGAAGCGTGTTGATGTCGCACCCGCTCACCTGCTTCTGCGAGAATTTGGCAACGGCCTTGAGTTCTCGACCGTAGTCCACGCCCCTTTTCCCATGTGTCTTGTTGTTCAGAGCTATGCATTTGACTGCTCTTACTGCTCCACTGAGCTCACCCGCAACACAATCCTCTCGGTATACTGTTCCAAATCCTCCTGAGCCCAGCTTCTTGCCTCGTTTCCATATCCGAGCTTGTCCAGCCTCATCCTCGTGGACTGTGACATCTTGGTTCTCGGAGACCTGCGCGTCAAGCTCTGCCAGGCGGAGGAGCTCGACAGTGGGCAGTGAGGCGTGCTCCATGATGAGCAGAGATCCCACATGCAGCGGATTCACTTGGTGGTCATCTATCGCTGTGAGCCGGTTGCCTATGACGAGGTATGCGGCTAGAGCCAGAGGTCAGTGATCATATCAGGCGCATAGACGCTCCGAGTCTAACTACATAGTTAGACTGTAGGCTGTGCTTGGAAGCGAGGTGAGGGGTAGCACTGTAGCAGGGTTGGACATGGTAGGATGCATCCTCAGATAGAACAACGCGCGCGTATTGGCTTACTTGCTCGCTTAGAATTGGATCGAGGATGCAACGTTGAGTAAGTATCGCCCAAGGCTTTGATGTTGTGGAACCACAGTTGCCCTGCTATCGTGGGAACATTCTCGTCATGACGGAAAAACTTTGGCGTGTCCTGTCGAATGGGTGGTCACTCGGCGCAAAAGGACGCCTTCACGTTCATCGAGGCATTCATGCTTATCATCCGAGAGGTCCTCTCCGACGCCTGCAATGCACCTCGCAAGAGCGAAAGCGAAGCAGGTCTGGAGACTGGAGGGCTTGCCCGTCAGAAGTACATGCCGAGTGATCGGTGATGCCGTCAGCCCGAGAGCCTTGGAGGGGAGCCGCAGTAATTGCTATACGGTAGGCAAAGCTGCCTCGACCAGGTACCTTGTCTTGCCGCGACAGATGATTTCCTGGCCTCACTCTTTGTCCCACGTCAACGATAGTCAAAAGGAAAGGCCTGCGAGCTGCTGATACAAGTCCTGAATGGACGAAGATCCAACGGCACCCTCTTTTACCCAAACTTCCAGGAATGGAGGCCGTAGGATCTGTTGCATCGATTGCCCAGATCGTTAGTGTTGTGCTTCGGTTTGCCTAGCCTTCACGAACTGAAATGTGACTTTGTGGCTGACTTGAGGTTTTAGCAATGGCGATTCACTTGTGGAGATGTACCAAACCTTGCGGGATGCCAGGACCGAGGTCGCTGATCGGGCTTTACACATCAGACACCTTTGGCTGCGCACGAGTGAACAGTTGGAGTTCTTGAAAAAGGTCTGGCCGAGTATGCAGCGTGACCACCAAAGCAACCAGCTGAACGTGCTTGCGGCCCTCAAGAGATTACTCAAGAAGGCGAAGCATAAGACCGAGAGTTTGACGAAAAGAGTCAACGACACCTCGAGAGCAGGAAAGCAGAAACTCAAGATCAAGCGTTGGAAGTACGTTCTTGTCAAGCCGTTTCTCGATGCGACAATTCGCGATCTTGTGCAGTGGCAGAAAATTTACGACCCCTCGTGGTTCTTGATCATCAGGATTGCGGATCCGCTGATCGACAGGGAGTTGCAGAAGTCAAGGACCGCACGCTCTGCTGAAGGCGCAGCCGTGATCCATAGAGCCTCGAGGATCAGGACCGTTCTCTTTTCGTTGGCCTCGCAACAAACACCTTCGCCGTCGGGCACGACCACGCACATCTTTCTCCCCTCGGAGCGACTCATTAATGCAACAAGCTCCAGTATTCCGTTCTCATCAGCCGCGGAAGTCCATTTACCAGGTCAAAGTAATCGCTTGATCGTTGACCCGGTCCCTTTTCCGACAGGAGCAGATCTTGGTGCCATCTCGCAAGACTCTAGGCATCTGGCCTCCAAGCTAAAGGTGGTCGATCCCATCAACTTCGGCATTCTCAAGTGTCGTGGCGTGGTCAAACACAGTGCCAGAAATGGTACCCGCTCGGCTTCGTTGAGTGTAGTGTTCGATGCGGCTTCTACCGGCCAGCCATGTACTTTGCGTAGCAAGCTCATGGTCACTGCAGCTCCTTCGCTCACAGATCGAGTGCAACTGGCAAGGCAGCTCGCCGCTGCAGTCAGCTACGTGCACACCTTGGACTTTGTGCACAAGAACATTCGTCCAGAAAACTTGATTGGGTTCGAGGATCCCAACAGCACTAGGCTAAAGCCGTTCTACCTGATGGGTTTCGAGCAGCTTCGTACTGTAGATGGGAAGACGCAGATGCGGGGAGACGATGACTGGTGGAAGAACATTTATCGCCATCCCGACCGACAAGGACTTGTGCCGGAGGAGAAATTCAACATCGGCCACGACACCTATAGTCTAGGTGTCTGTCTGCTGGAGATTGGACTGTGGCATTCGTTCGTCGAGTATAGCACCAATGAGACTGCCGATGGCACTGGAGAGGCACTCGGACTTGGTGTCAGGGAGCTGCAGAAGTTGAGACCGCGCGCACTCAAGGACCACCTGGTCAATCTCACGCAGGGTAGATTGCCGCAGGCGATGGGAGACGTGTATGCGGCCGTGGTGCATGATTGCTTGACATGCCTAGACGACGACGACGACGACGCTGACGATGTTGCTGGTGGCAATGAGGACGCAGATGCCGTATCGGTGGGAGTCCAGTTCCAAGAGCAGGTGAGTAGAGCAGCTCCATCATCGAGACGGAGACCAGAATTGGGGGTGCCAACTGACTGACGGTCGCTGCAGGTTCTGCAGAAGTCGAACGAGATCTTGGTTTAGATAGTCAAGCCGTACTGTACAACTCCGCTATGGCCCGGTGTCGGCCTCAATCACCGTTGGTGAAGTGTTGAAGACGGAGAGCGCCGTGTTCTCGGTTCCGTTTGTTATGAACTCGGCGAAGCCGCTCAATCCGCCAGCAAGTGGATCGTACGCTGGTAAAGTACATACTAGGTCGCACGCACGTGTAGTCGATCGAGTCCCATCCGAAGTCCTGCAATCGATTAGTCTTACTTGTGTGTATCCATATTGAGTGGACGTTTCCCGGGCCACGGCGACACATCACGCTTTACTTTTGACCTGCCTGGGGAGAAACAGGACCCCGAACGTCTCTTTACGTCAACCCACGATACATGATGTAACCTTGATATGCAGGTGAGAGGCTTGCGTCCCTTAGCTGCATATCAATCTCGTTGGACCATGTACGTTGTGGACCTGGCTCCGATGCTCTGCAGGTTCGCAAACCACGGAACGCTTCTATTCCGTCAAAGCATCCCTTGATCCAACTTCTTTCCACGATTGCGCAAAGCTTTGGCGGCTCTTCCATTCGCTGCTCATCGAAAACGACGATACTTGTGAGAGGCTTTTCTTTTGGCACTAAGACTGGAACATCATGGGGAAACTCGACACCACCGTACAACACGGAACCCCTCCCGGCTCAATCGCTCATGACTCTCCCCCATTCGAGTCAGAGCGAGCCAACGAACCCTCAGCTCCCCAAGCATGGACGTCTCCATTCATCAGAGCCTCGATAGGCGGCCTAGCCCTGTTTTCCGACGGCTACAACGCACAAGTCGTCGGGTACATGAATCCAGTCCTCACCTCACTGTACCCAGACTCCTACACATCCAGCATGAAGACACGAATGTCCAACGCCTTCCTGATCGGCGAAGTTTTCGGCATGTTGTTCTTCGGCTGGGCGATCGATAGGCTCGGGCGGAGACAGGGGATCATCTGGGCCACGGTTTTCTTGGTTCTGGGGATCGTGCTGACGACTGGCGCTTCGGGCGAGACGGACGAGGGGAGGTTTTGGATGATGGTTGTTGGACGGGGGGTTGCTGGGTTTGGGGCTGGAGGTTGGTTGAGAGTTGCTTGCCTTTTCTTGATCCGGTGCGCAGACTGACTGGCCTTGTTTGATGCAGGAGAGTATCCGACTTGTGCGACGACCACTACAGAGGCGACGAACGACACCCAATCAGTCCGCGGGAAGCGTGGGATCTTGTCGGCCTTGACGACTTGCTTTGCCGTCGACGCGGGTTTCGTCGCTGCTGGGATTGTCGTGATGATCGTCCTTGCGGCGTACGGGCAGGAGCTTGATGATGGAGTTTGGAGGGTGAGCTTCGGGATCGGACTCGTCATCCCCGTGGCTCTGCTCTTCTTCCGTCTTCGGATGCTTGACTCGGAGCAGTACGCCAAGCATGCGATGAAAGACCATATTCCCTACATGCTGGTGTTGAAGCGATATTGGAAGGCCATCATTGGAGCTTCCATGGCGTGGTTCATGTATGATTTTGTTGTGAGTGAAATCTGATCCGCTGAAAGGTGCAGTCTCATTCTCTGTCATTCGAGCTGACTCAACATGTAACGCAGGTCTATCCGTTCGGGATCTTCAGTTCCACCATCATCTCGGGCTTGAACCCGGATGGCAAGTTGATCGAGACTGTCGGTTTTGGCACTGCCATCAACTCTTTCTTCTTACCGGGTTGTATCATCGGGGGTCTTCTGATGGACAAGATCGGCAGGCGGCAGACCATGGTAAGCTCTTTTCACTTGTTATTCCAACGGGAGGAGTTGTGTTTGTTTTGACAGCGATGAGACTGACCAGAGCAAACAACAGACTCTCGGATTCGTCCTGTGGTCCGTCCTCGGCTTCGTAATCGGCGGCGCTGTCTTCCCCATCATGAAAGTCCTCCCTCTCTTCATCGTCTTGTACGGCATCTTCAACGGGTTAGGCGAGATGGGTCCTGGTGTGAGTAAAACCCGCCCCACCCCCCGTACTTACCAACCACTCCCCACTTGCTGACATCTTTACTACTCAGGTCGCCACTTTCCTCTGCACCGCCGAGACCGTTCCCACTCCTCTGCGCGGCCACTTCCTCGGTCTTGCAGCCGCGGTGGGAAAATCTGGCGCCGCCATCGGCACGGAGGTCTTCATCCCCATTCAAGAGTCTTTTTCTTCGGACAGTAAGGCTTTGCAGGGGACTTTTCTGATCGGATCGGCTTTTGCTTTGACTGGTGCGCTGATCTCGTGGTTCTTGATTCCGGATAGGGATACGGATCTCAGCGACGAGGACGATGAGTTTAGGAAGTTTTTGTTGAACAATGGGTATGTCGGTCGCTTCGGTTTGAAACGGGAGACGGAGGACGCCGTTGGTGCTACTTTTTGATGTGGGCGAGGTCGAATGTCCATGTTGAAAGGATGGCCGGACCAGTAATCGCGGTCATAGAGGTTTGTAGATATGTATATATGCATCCATGCCAGTATCTGTTTGTTCTTTCGAGGTATCCGTAGAATGGTCGTTATAAGCAGAAAATCGCGAGTAAGTAGATTGTACATATCTTTTTTCTTACCGTCCCCCTTCAAATATACTCATTGCCCCCTTCAGTTGTGCATCGCCTCTTCGATTGCACGCTGTATCCTCCGTCCCCAGCCTTCGAGTCATCGAGGACCACACTGCCTTTTCCCGAAGACGGTCTTGGCTGACCTTCGCATGTTTCATTCCAGAGATCTTGCCACCATCATCGAATCTTGTCCAAAATCACTTCGTAGCATGCTTCAGCACATCGTCAATCTGCATAGAGCTCATACCCTGCGCGCGCAAAGCAGCCACGAGCTTCACTCGGCTTCCACTGTATGCCATGGCTTGCCCTCCCTGTTCTGCCTTCGCCAACGAAAACCCATCTACGGCGTGTGCAAGCGCAGGGCCACTGGTCATCGTGAAGTTCAACGTTTCCGTCATAGTAAGCTCTGCGGCAAGACTCGCAAGCTCTGCGGCGTGGCGTTCGGCGTGGCTTTTCTTCATGTTGTCTGTCGTGTATGTTGTCAGTCGCACCAAAAGATGAAGTGGGGTGCAAGAGCGAAATCGTGGACGAGGTAGGACGTACCACAATCGTGGCTACAAAACAATGAGAGTACGAGGTCAGTTGTTTGTCCATTCCACCATGAGGGCGCTCGCAAGGCGTGCTTTTGCTCACAACTCGCGGTTCGAATCGTACGTCCTCGACAACTGGCCCAGATTGACGTAGCCGAGATGCGGCAGGTCTATGCGATGAACGATATCCGGTTTCCCCTTCTTGTTCGCTTTGTACCGAAGAAAGCAGGACAGCGTTTTGCAGCTGGCGGGTTCGTGCGCATCGTCTTCGTGGTATTCTAGACAGATATAGCAGCTGTGGCATTTGGTGCAGAAACCCATTTTTTTTTACCGAGGTGTTTGGTCAGGTGGTAGTTTTCTCGGCTTTTCTTGTTGCTGGCGGTTGTCGATCTGAAGACGCAAGCGATGGTGAGTGAGGAGCAACCCTGGATCATCTTACCGCGACAGACGCTCGCTTATCATGAGGATTGATCCTGCGGCTGTGTAGCTATAGCTTGTGGTACGTACCACACGTGGCTGCACCTCTATGGTCGCCCGACTGTCAGGCATGCATCCTTTCAGCCTGTCAGATAAGTATCCTTGCTCCGTGAGTTCATTTAGACTCGCCGTCTGCCCCCCAGTCCTGGCAAATCGACCCACACAAAAACACCTCGCATCAACCAAAAGGGAAGAAGACCTGAACGATGTCCGGCCTCGAGATCATCCTCCCACTTATCTTCGCCGGCATCTCCGCAGGCGCGAGTGTGGGCGACTTGGCGAGCCGCCTGAAGTCTGACAAGACAGCGTCGTCGGTATGTGTGAGAGAGGAACTCTCGTCGCAATCCCCAGTCCCTTCAGCCGGCCAGAACAGTCCATGCGTTTTTCCGGGCCATCGCGACTGGCTAGCTCCATCCTAAGCCCAAGAACGCGCGCTGACCGTGTAACAGAAACCCAAACAAAACGACAAGAGCATGTCTCTTCCCCCACAATCCCAGTCCAACACGCAATTCGCCACTTGGACCGACGGACCTGCGGAGGCTTCTGCGGAGGCTTCTGCGAATGCGGTAAGTTTGGGCACTTATTCTTCGCGGGTCGTTTCTGACTAGCAGTTTCCTCTTACGTTTCTTAGTTGGTTGTCGCTGGATAAACGATCGCTGACGTGATTCTTTTCTTTGCTTCTTCAGGGGAGCGCTTTCTCGCAATCGGGTCACGGGGGTTCGTCGATGTCTTTCTCTAGCTCCAGTTACAGTTCTTCCTCGAGCTCTAAGTCGGTGGGTCGGTAGGAGGAGGAAGTAGGGCGCGAGACGAAGAGAGGCGAGACCGTGGGCTTTTTGGAATGTCGTTGGAAGTGGTGTATCAGACCCCGGGTGGTTGGCAATAAGGCCCACTATAAGGCAAATCACCGATCTTCTCTGCAAGCCTTCACATAGTTCAACGCAGACCCATGCCGCAACCAAGGGACCTGGCCTTCATGGTACGTGTGGGCCAAGTCAGTCTCCCACTGCGTACCGTCCACTCGCCTCACTCGCAGAACCAAGTCCACACCTGGCTTGAGGTCGTCAGCGCCCAAGATGTCCAGCTTGTCTTCAATCCCGATCCCATCATACGCCGCAGGGTCGGCGAAAGTGAGCGCTAGCATGCCCTGCTTCTTCAAATTTGTTTCATGGATCCGCGCAAAACTCCTCGCAATAACAGCGACTCCTCCGAGGAATCTCGGCTCGAGCGCAGCGTGCTCGCGGCTGGAACCCTCGCCGTAGTTCCAGTCGCCGATGACGCACCATCTGATGCCTGCGTCGCGGTAAATTTTGGCGACAGTAGGGACAGAGTCGAGGGTTTGCGTCAGGGAGTTCAGAGTTTGGCCGCGGAGTGTTTGGGAGTTGATGCTGGTTTCGGCGCCGGTGAGGAGGTTGTTCGAGATGTTCTCCAGGTGGCCGCGGTATTTGTACCACGGGCCGGCGGGTGAGATGTGGTCGGTTGTGCATTTGCCTGTGAAGCGAGGATCAGTGAGTCTCGTGATGGGAGTGAGTGAGTGGGCGGATGAGGGTGCTTACCTTTGACTTTGATCAAGACCGATAGGTCTTCAGATCTGCTTTGAGACCAAGGCTCGAAAGGCGCGAGTAATTGGAGATTCTCACTATCAGGTGCGATATGCACTTCAACATCCTTGCCGTCTTCTGGAGGTGCTTGGTAAAGCGCCGTACCGTCCTCGAACTGAGAGGGGAGTTCTTCGGCGTGCGGTGGACTGAAGGCGAATGCTTCTCCGTGTGGAGTCGCAATGGTTTCTGTTGAAGGATTGAACTGTAGCGAACCGGCGAAAGCAAAAGCGGCCACTAGCTCTGGAGAAGTGACAAAAGAGTGGGTTGCTGGGTTTCCATCGTGTCTGCCGACGAAGTTGCGGTTGTATGAAGACATCACGGAGTTTGGGGTTCCCTGGACGAGAGATGTTAGCAAGTGCCTGGAGCCATTCAATCCATGGATTGTTTACCTTTGCGACCTCCTTCCGATTCCACTGCCCGACGCAAGGCCCGCACGAGTTGCTGAGAATCGTTGCTCCTGCAGCTTCAAATTCTTCCAAGATGCCTTCGCGTTCCACCGTAGCCCGGATCTTTTCGCTTCCGGCGGTGATGAACACAGGCATCTTGGGCTTCAAACCAGCACTGCGGGCTTCGCGGAAGAGAGTAGCCGCTTTGCTGAGATCTTCAAAGGAAGCGTTCGTGCAGCTGCCAATCATGGCATGGGAGATGTCCTTAGGCCATGTAGAATTCTCGACATCTCCAGCAAAAGACGACAGGGCGTGCGAAAGGTCTGGCGTGAAAGGACCGTTGATGTGAGGTTCCAGCGCGCTGAGGTCAATCTCAATGATGTCGTCGTAATGCTTTTCGCTGCCGGCGTCGGGCTGGAGGAGGTTCAAGTTTTCTCGTGCTGCTGCGGCGAGGTAGCTTCTGTCGGTTGCCGCGAGGTAGCGACCCATTGCGTCGGAGTATGGGAAAATGCAGGACGTTGAGCCGATCTCCGCGGACATGTTGCAAACGGTGGACATGGCAGTTGTGCCTAATGTTGCTGCACCTGGGCCGAAGAATTCGAGGATGTTACCTTTGCCGCCGGAGACGGTGAGGATGCCGGCGAGGTGAAGGATGATGTCTGTAAGGCGAAGTTAGTGCCATGCAGAAAGTCTCAAGGGCGCCAGCGTCAGGACTCACCTTTCGTGCTCGTCCAGCCACTAAGATGCCCGGTAAGTTTGACGCCAATGACCTTCGGACACTGCAGTTCCCAAGGCATGCCCGTCATGGCGTCAACCGCATCAGCTCCGCCAACACCGACGCCAAGCATACCCATGCCTCCAGCATTCGGCGTGTGTGAGTCCGTGCCGATTATCAAGCCGCCAGGGCTTCCAAGAGTCAGCACGCATGGCCGGTTACGAATTCGATAGCGAAGAGCTGCAACTCACAAAGCGTAGTTCTCTAAGATAATTGTGTGAATGATGCCAGAACCTGGCTTCCAAAATCCAATGCCATATTTCTTCGAGGCACTGCCTAGAAAGTGATAGACCTACAAAGTCTAGTCAGGTGGCTATCCAACCCCAGCATTCGACACACTCAAGACTCACCTCCGCATAATCGTCCTTTGCATTTGCCAAATCCGACACAGCGCCATTCTCCGCAACGATCAAGTGGTCGCTGTGGATCGACGTAGGCAGCATGGTTCTCGGTAAGCCCGCGCTGATAAATTGCAACATTGCCATCGTAGCGGTGGCATCATGACAGGCGGCACGATCTGGATCCAGCAGAAGGAATGACTTTCCACGCTCCAGTTCCTGGTCGAGCGGACTGCGCAGGTGTGTGTAGAGAAGCTTCTCGCTCAACGTAAGTGGTCGGTCTATCCTGCGGCGCAGTATTCGCAGAGCATCCTGTAATTTTGGGTATGGCAGAAAGCGATTTGACTCGAGGTTGCTGATCGGTGTTTGCTTCGGTGATGTTCCGGCTGTGGCGTATTGACGGGATCTCTGTATCTTACACGCTTGTGAGGATGTGCGACCCAGCCAGCCAGTCCCAGAGCGCAACATGATGTGCACTGTACGTTCGAGGTAGAGGTGTGTTCGTCAAGGGTGCCAACATTTTGAGTCAGCAAAAACGAGTGACAATGTATTGGGTTCAAAGACCGAAAGACGGCGGCAAATTGCCCCGGAGTCCTCCGCCTTCCCTCCACATAGGGCAGCACACAGCATGGAGCTATCCGTTAGCTGAGAAGTGTAGCCCTACACTAAACTTGGTCGGTCCAGAGTCCAGGCGGTACCTTCCAGCCTCGGATTCTGTTTGCCACAGGTGTGTTTGGTATGAAGAAAAAGCGACCGGTTGCAACTGTCCTGTTTTGCCAGGAGGACATGACGCTTGGAACCTCGGGGCATGCATCGAGGTCGATGTCAGGTACCTACTGTTTCAATACGAGTCTCTTCAGCTGTGTCAAATGTCAAACGAGCCCGGACATCTGTGACAATCGCACGATGGACCACAGACGCCACTGGAGGTGCCGTGCATGTCGACGTCGATCCATCGAACTGTACCGGCTTCGGCGTGTCTGGAGCCTGCCATACCACACTGGAGGTCAGTCAGCATGCAACATGCGTGCACAGCATCGCAAGTGTCGGAAAATGAGGATGAGGATGAGGAGGAGGAGGAGGAGTGTTCTGTTCTAAAGTACCGATTCGGCAAGCCGGCTTGAACCGGCTCGGCTTTGGAACCCCCGTCGCCGTCACCGAGAAGCATTCCAAGACTCCCATTTTCTTCACTACACCTCAGTACTAAGACACATCTGACCTAAAACACGACATCAACACTGTACCTGTACCCGCTGCCGCCTTCTGGGTTCAGACAGGGCCTATCATGCGAGACAGCCATGTAGGGGAGAAAAGGTTTCGTGACCATCTATACTCGAAATATCTTAAACTCATTGCCATCGTCCAACTATCCCCAGAAACGCACAAGCTAGCTATGTTGACCCAGTAAAGACTGACAGGAATAAAAGACATCTTCACATCTCAAACCACTGGACCTTCTCATCACTTCTTCGAGATACCACACTTCTTCAAACAGCTCTCCACGCCCAACGCCACATTCGCCGGCAGTCTGTCTTTGAGCTCCTCAATATCCTCTCCATTGATAGTCTCCACACCAAGATCCGCCTGCACGATCTCCGGCCTCAGCGAAAACAGCGTCTGAGCCACCTGCTCAACCCCCGGGTCTTCGTTCGCAAACCCAGCAACAAAGATTGCATCGTCGCAGTCGGGGTTGAACTCAGTATGCGTAGCGCCCATCGGAAACACAGTCATCTGGAACTTCTCCAGCCTGTTCGAAATCGCTCTAGCACCATTTTCGGCAATGAACTCCGTCCCCAGCCTCCCCTTCACGACAACGTTGATCTGCGACGAGCGCGGATGGATGTGCGGCGTGTTGAAGCCGCAGGGCCCGAGGAAGCCTAGCGTCATGCTGACTCCGGTGCCGATGAGGGCGGGGAAGTCTTTGCGGTCGGCTTTGACGGTGTGACCGCCTTTGCCGGTGGTGATGGCGCTGGCGGGCGGGGCGAGGAAGTCGTAGATGAAGTCCGAGTCGCTGAGGAGAGCGATGCGGTCGACGGCTGTGGGGGCTAGCTCGAGCTTGGAGATGAGGGAGAGGTCGTTGGATGAACCTGGCGGGCCGCCTGGGTGGGACTGGGGAGATGGGTTGGTGCGGTTGGTGGGTGCGTGCGGCTGTTGCAAGGGCGGTGCAGAGGAGGGCTACTGCGGTCGTGGCGTAGTGAGAAAACATCGTGATGGTGTTCGTATTGATGGAGTTGATTCTGGAATGGGGCAAGATTGAGGAGTCTTGGGTGCTATGCTGGTCTTGAATGATGGGCTGGGGATGATGGTCCGAACTAATTACAAAACCGCAGGACATCGGTCTATCCTATAATACCCATTGCTCACGATTTCGGGGACGCGTACACTTCCCAGCTAACAGGCCGAGCTGAGAATATGAAGTGAGACATTGGGTCCTGCAGGCTAAGGCTGAAGGTTTGTACGACCAACATCTATATTGCTGACATCAGCACCCTCTCTCCTGCATCTACGTTGATCCGTGGTGCTATGTTGTTCTGCTGCGTGTATTCTATTTACAGACGGTGCGATCGCTTCGACGAGGACCAATCTCTAGCATTTTCAGTCAAATTCATCGACGCCTTCAGCTGACGTGGACAGATTCCTGGACTGCCGTCTCACATCTCCATGGACGACGAAACAGAAGGCTTATCCGGGGGTTAACCAATGACCTGCTTGATGAGGTTGTGGAGGGAGAACAGTCGCCATGCCTTCGACCGACCACTCCTCTGTGACCGATTGATCTCATGAAAATCCACCGCTTCCCATCCTCCTGATGCGAGTCGCGTTACTGCACCAGGCAACACTAAACTGCACCGCCCACTCGCAACACCAATAACCTTGCAAGCCGACGAAGCCACGAGGTCCGAAATCTCCTATCACGGTACTCGGCATTGGAGATGACTGTACGGGTAAAGCCATGCTACCAACACCCCAAAGCAGACGTCGCTTACTGTACAGCCTAAACAAATTGCGCGTTACACACCCCGTTACGCCGAGCGTGGCGGATTCTGCGACGCCAACTCACGCTTTCGGGCACAATTGAAGTCGCTCTAGCTCTACAGAATCCGTCCGAGCATACGCCTCGGTTGCGTGGAGAGATATACGGTTATCCGGCTCAGTCACCTGGTTTCATTCCCCGAGTGGAGGAGCTTTCCGACTTCGGCTTGGGTAAGCCGCCCGAGAGTCGAGCCCTCTTGCATACTGGACCTACCGATCTCGCTCTGGGCATGTCTATCTCACCTATCGAGCCACAACAGCTCGCCGGCATACGGCCATGTGGAAGAATGAAATACCCACGACCACGATCACGGCCGCCACGTTTGCTCGATCCTTATCATCACGCATGACAATGTCATCGCCATCCATCCCAATGCGAGTCGCTGTGCTACATCAAGCTGCACCACCGCCTCCTGTTGATGGCATTCAGAAGCCGATGAAGCCCGTAGGTTAGACTCCCACTAACCCATCAATCGGCAATGGCAATCACTGACGACCAATATTACATGTAGGTTACCAGGACTCCGGCGCAGACATCGCTTACACCCTCAACAAAAACTGCGGCATAAACGTCGTAACGCCCTCCACAGCCCCAGACCCATGCGATCAGACGCACTGGTCTTTCCCGGACACCGAGGCCGGCATCCTGGCCGCTCTCGACCGAGGCGCGACCACTCTCTGGGCCAACACCATCGTCTACGATTCGCATCCTCTGCAGTCATCCTCCAAAGTAGGCGAGCGCTGCGATGGAGTCAGCGTGGTCGGTCAGCCTCCTTGTCTGGTCCAGCTGTACGACGACAAACGCTTTGTCAATGACTGGCTTCGTGAGACTGGGAGGTTTACCATGCCGCGTGGGTGGACGTTGACTCGAGATCCTTTTTCTGATGCAGCGACGCAGGTTACTGCCTTGGATCTGGAGTTCCCAATCGTGGCAAAACCTTGTCGCGGGAGAGGCAGCGCCGGTGTCAAGCTCTGCAAAACAGCAGCCGAGCTCTCTCAGCACTTCGAGGATCTGTACATAGACTCGAGCGTTGTGATGCTCGAGGAGTTCCTCCAAGGCGAGGAGGCCACTGTCACCGTGATGCCGCCTTCAAGCTCCAAGGGCGACTACTGGGCGATGCCACCTGTTACGCGTTTCAACCACCAGGATGGAGTCGCGCCCTATAACGGGACGGTGGCCGTTACTCTGAACTCACGAGCCGTGACCGCGGAAGAATCTGCGGCCAACAGCACCTACGCGGAAGTGGCGAGGCAGTGTGAGGGCGTCGCCAGACTGCTCAAGGTGACTGCGCCGATTCGCATAGATGTTCGTCGGCGGGACTGCGATGCGACGTCTCCTTTTGTCATCTTCGATGTCAATATGAAGCCTGTGAGTCCATTCTCTTGCATCCGTCGCCTGTATTGTGTTGCAAAGCTGATCTGCGCAGAACATGACCGGACCCGGAAGACCAGGGCGCGATGAGCAGGCGAGCTTGACGGCGATGGCGGCGGCGCAGTTAGGCTGGGATTATCCGCGGTTGTTGCTTGAGATGATGTCGACTGCTGTGCCGTTGCGCGATATGCGGGAGATCAGGCCGTGACGTTCTGCGCGTTCTTGCTGAAGAGTGATGTTAACGATCGCAAATTCCCAAGCTGGCTGAACAGAAGTATTGAATGCCCGGGCTCGTGTATTTTGTTTTCTGGAGAGGCCATATGGGTGTTCGTGCAACAACACTCGGGTCCCTCAACCGACGTTGTTGCACGTGGCCTTCAGAGTTCGTGCTTTCATTCTCGAATCTGATCTCAATTTGCGAAATGGTCGCAGATCCTAGACCGAGTCCGTTTTCGTTTCGCGGAGGCGATCTGAAGACACTTGGGACAGAGTGCTGGCAATAATATCGGAGAAGACCTCGTGCTGGCGATCTGCTTCAGTCCTCGGACTAGTGACGACACCGCCGGAATACGGTTCAGATATCAGGATCGCCTCATGGTAAAACCCGTACTGCACGACAACAGTAGCGTGGGACAAAAATACTCTGAGCTACCAGCGTCCATCGGTTCCTCCGCCCGGGGCGATCTGATGACGGCTGCGGCAGCACACGATCAGTGATGTCAGTGGCAAGGAAGTGTCAGAGGCAAATACGAAAAGTATGTATAAGCAAAAGCATGGCGAAAGCATGGCGATCCCGCACGGCGACCGGAAATCAAATTTAGAAACGTGGCTGAAGCTTACCAGGGTTCCTTCCACTCTACGGGAAGCCAATGCTTCTAGCGTACCGTTGTGGTTCCTGCCTTACGAGATGGACCCTGGGGGCTTTTCGGTAATGAGAGTTCGTATTTGCTTTGACGATTGAATATAAGACTCGTTGGTGCCCAGCATCAGTCGGAAAAGGCATCTCTTCTTCCACATCGATTCCAGCAACATGTCTTTCACATCAAAAGCTCTCGTGGCTTTGACCATCTTCTTCAACCTCACTAATGCGAGACCTCTCGAAGCCAGCCTGGACACCCAGCAAACTGTCGAATGGGATGCGATCATCGTCGGAGCCGGTCCGGCAGGCATTGTCACAGCCGACCGCATGAGCGAAGCCGGCAAGCGAACACTTCTTCTCGAACAAGGCGGAGGTTCTTACTACAGCACCGGCGGCCGTGAGCGACCCGATTGGCTCTCAAACACAAACCTGTCCCGTGTGGACACGCCCGGTCTATACAGCTCGATCTTCAACGGCGGCTCGGATCTTCTGTGCGGCGACAAGCAAAATGGCGGCTTCGGAGGCTGCACCATTGGCGGCAACTCTGCTATCAACGCTGAGTTGTTCATTGAGCCTCCTGCGTCCGACTTTGACACGTACTACCCGACGAACTGGAAGTCGAAGGACATGCAAAGCGCCATCCAGAAAGTGAAGGCTAAGCAGCCTTTCACCAACACCCCGTCCGCTGATGGAAAGCGTTACATGCAGAGTGGATTTGACGCCGCTAAGAAGTGGCTGGTGAACGGTGCTGGCTTCAAGAACGTCGCAGTCAACGGCAACCCCGATGAGAAGGATGGCGTCTTCGGCCGAACCAACTATGCCTACGTCAATGGTCAACGGAGTGGTCCAGCAAAGACCTACCTGACATCCGCAATGTCTCGCTCCAACTTCTCTCTGAAGAGCGGCGTCCAAGTCAAGCGCGTGCAGCGCACAGGCGGGAAAGCCACCGCCGTCGAAGCAATCGTCAACGGCCAGCCCACCACCTTCAAACTCTCCCAGAAAGGCCGAGTCATTATCAGCGGCGGTTCGTTCTTCAGCCCCCAGCTGCTGATGATGTCCGGCATCGGCGACCCAGCCTCTCTCACCGACCTGACCGCCAACAACCTCCTCAACCTCGCCCCATCCGCATGGATCAACAACACCGCCGTCGGCGACCACCTCTACGACAACCCAAACACCTTCATCGTCCTCTCCGGCCCCGGCATCAAAGCCTACAACTTCAACTACGACTCCCCGATCGCAGCCGACAAAGACCTCTACCTCTCCTCCCGCAGCGGCCCCTACGCCAGCGCCGGCCCCACGGCTCTCCTTTGGGACCTCGTCAAGCAGTCCGACAACTCCAGTATCGCCGTGCAGGGCACCCTGAACGTCGCTGGTTCATTCGACTACGTCAACAACGACACCATCACCCTCAACGTCTACGCCACTTCCGGCGCGAAATCCAAGTCCCGCATCGTCCTCAACAAGGCCGGTCTCCCCGGTCCCGCTACCGACTTCTTGTACAGCGACCCAGCCGACGCCGACGCCATCGCGACCGTCATCGCGAAGATGTTCAAGGCCCTGCCGGCCAGCGGCCTCAAGTCTCTTAACCTCCCTTCGACGTCCACAAAGGCGGAGATATTGAAGTACATCACTACTCCTTCGCAGTACACCCGCGGGTATGTGAACCACTGGAGCGGCAGCTGCAAGATCGGCGCTTGCGTGGATCTGCACACGAGGGTTAAGGGAATGGACAATCTGCATGTGGTTGACTCGAGTATCACCGAGGCGTTCACGACGAACCCGATGTTTGGTATTGTGGCTGTTGCGGAGAGGGCTAGTGAGTTGATCCTTTCTTTGGACGGAAAGTGAGTTCGTCGGATCATGGCGAATGGACGGAGAGATTTGTTTCTGCATTTTGAAAGCGATTAAGCGACTGCATGTTGACAATTCAGCTACACATTTGTCCGATATACGATTGACACATCTTGATTGTCTAGCATACTTCCGTCTCTTCCATCTTCATGTCGTGTACTTGAACCCCAACATCTGCCTATCCGTCATATCCAACCAGTCCTGAGTGCCTGCAGCGTCGGCGATATCCGACTTGCGCCTGACATTGCTCTGGCGGCAGATGTAACCGTACGCTGAGATGCAGCACATGGCCACGAGATAGCATACGATCATTGCAATCGTGCCGCCGGTATATGCCGGTGCTTGATCGGCACGGAAGGTTTGAGGGCCGATGATGTTGCCGGTCGCCCAGGCTACGAAGTATAGAGCGAACAGGAACTTTCTGTTTTTCGGTCAGTCGGAGAAGGGTTTGGGGGAATATCGGTGGTCGGCTTACTTTTTGGTGTGTCCGGCGATGTTGGCTTGGTACACTGAGACTAGGGTGACGTATGGCGCCCAGTAGGTGTAGAGGATGCTGGTTGGAGTCAGAGGATGCTCAACCATACGGAGATGGATAGTGTACACTTACTACAAGCCAATAAGTTGACCTGCCAGATTTGTCCTGTCCAAAGAATAGCAAAGCACTGCTCCGAGCAGCGGAAGAAGAATAGCAGTGACCACCATCGCCACGCGGTACCTTCTCGTTGTCGCGGCCAGGAACGATAAAGCGATGCCTGAGATTGTAGACATGGCCCCCGGAGGCATGGCTAAAAGAGACGTCTCGAGAGGCTTGAAACCTAGTCCCGACATGATCAGGGTGTTGAATGTCGTGAGGCCACCATTGGGCACCTGGAGTGCAACGATTGCGAAGAACAGCAGCCAGGTCTTTGGATCGGATACAGCTTCAATGATCTGTTCTTTCTTGAACACCTTGGTCTCTACACCTGTGTTGTCCGAAGCTTTGCGCTGGATGAGCATCATATTCTCTCGACTAGACAACCACTTCGCCTCTAAAGGGTTGTTGGGGCTGCGAAACGTTAGCACAGATCGCTCGAGATCTATGCATCTTCAGGCGCAACGAAGAACTTACAGGAAGAAGTACACAACAAAAGACCAGAGTAACGTGAATGCACCGAGAGTCAGGAAGATGATCTTCCAGGGTGCGAACGGCCCTTTGTAATAGCCGACGAGCCATGCGATGAATCCGTTGAGAATCGGAGCGATTACATTCATAACGATGCTGGCCAGGTGTCAGCTCGGCGTCAAAGTGACGCTAGATCGATCTAACCTGTTTCTCTTTGGTTGCTCTTCAGGCCTGTACCACGTCGAGATCAACATGGTGATGGCTGGAATAAGGAGTGCTTCGAATCCGCCTAGCAGGAAGCGACAGACGAAGAAGCCTCCGAAGCTTGTGCAAGCGGCCATGCACAAGGCCGCAACACCCCAGAAGAAGACGTTGACGGCGAAGAAGTCGACTGCGGGAAACCTGAGGGTTTCAGTATGGTAAATGATCAAAGAAGCGTTAACTTACTTACCGCTGTAGACAGTACGCTGCTGGTCCCATGAAAACAAGTCCTCCGAAGAAGGGAGAACTTCCACACCAACTGTATTGACTGCCCGTCAGGCTTAGGTCTTCTCGGAGTCCATAGATAGCAGCGGCGGAGATCGCAGTCTTGTCAAGTCCAGAAAAAGTCGCACACACAAACAACTGTTTCACAGCGTTGGTTAGCGTCGTAGTTAATGCAAAGGTGGTTGGGCTTACGATTGGAACCAAACGCCAGTCGACTTTCCTCATCAGCTTCTTCTCTTCCTCGGGCGACCATCTATGGCTGCCGATCTCATGGCCGTGTTCCGCGATGATTTGTGCAGCAATGTCGATTCCCTTCGTGTTGCCTGCTTTGATTGCTTTGACGGCAAGTTCGGCGGTAATTTCCAGAGACTCTGTGTAACGGGTTAGTATACCGCTAGGTTAATCGGGTTAAACCAAGGGTTAATAAAGGCGAGGGAAGAAGTAGTTAGCATAATGAATACTGTTCGTTATAATTACTAACTCTAATACATAAGTTAAGCACGAGGCTCCTATAAAAGATAGAAACCTAACTATCCTATATACTAAGGAGACTCGTTCGTTCCTACACTCTACTCTATATCTATAGAGCGGTAGAGTATATAGAGTAACAGAGCAGTAGAGCAGACTGTAGTCGAGCAGTCTATAGGTTACATAACCCGTACTCTATTGTTACGTAACGGACCCTATACTTTAGCGTAGCCGTCCGTCTAGGCGTTATAACACTCTACTCTCCTCGAATCGATAGAGAAAGGCTCGATAGTGATGTCTTTTTTCTTGCCTTCCGGCTCGAATGCTCTAGATAGTATGTCGCGATCTCTCGACAAAACAACGTCGATGCGAGGCTGTTGTTAAGGAAAAATATCAGAGACGCTGGATGTGTAATCGATCGATGCCCACCTCGAACACTTTATTTAGCGAGACAACCGCTAATGATGCGTCCTTGTAGTTCACTCTTAGAGATTGTTGCTAAGTCACATACGATAGAGAAGCAAGATAGGCATTTCACTAAGAGTATGGTACAAGAGGGCAACAGGTTGAAGCCAGAATACACGGGGCGCTTATCTTCGCCGAATAGTGGCTCATATCTGTGCAGGATTCGGCCGAAACTGGCCCTTATCTATTGTATCGTTATCAAGGCATGGCCAAACATTTCGAACGACAGTCGGGCAATCGCAAGCCGATAGCACAAACCTCACCTTCACAATTCGATGATTCGCATCGCATCTCTTGATTCAAATGATTGCATATTAAGGTAGCTACTTCGAAGCTCGGCCGTTTCGTAAATACGCTTTTAATTGAGCGACTCTCCAGATCTTCCCTCGATATCCAAATCACTCTCGCATTTCTCAATCTCTCGTCCCCTGTTTGTCTCACGTCCAGAGTTTTGGGGACAGGCTATCATGGAGGCATTGACGGTAGATGGACCACAAGAACCATTGTACCCGGATTATCTTCGTAAGTGTTTCAACACGATCACATCAAAATGAGCAAATGGAACCTGTCAAACGCCTCAGCTCACTATGATCCGCTCGAGAATGTCGAATCCGTTAGTGAATTCGAGCACGATGATCCAGGATTTCGAGCCGATCCAGAGATGCGCGCTCTGCTCACAAAAGCAACGAAAGTCTTCCAGTTGAGTCCCCATTGCGGCACAGAGCTCCATGGTGTCCAGTTGGTAAGTCAGACAGTGCCTGGATTCTCCGGTGGCTACTCATGCATTTCCAGTCCGACATGTCGAACCAATGCCTGGATGAGCTGGCTTTACTAGTGGCTCAACGCGGTTGTGTGGTCCTTCGTGACCAGAAGTATATGGACGTCGGATTCGAAGAGCAAAAGCGTATCGCATCCTACTTCGGCCCCTTGCACAAACACGGCTGGATGCCACACCCGAAGAACGGCCCCGTCGAGTTCGTCATAGTCTACGACTCGGAGAAAGATCTTCGTATCCGAAAGTCTTGGGCGAGGAAGAGCCCAATCCAATTCCATGTCGACCAGTCACCAGAAAGTCAGCCCCCTGGTCTGACATTCTTTTGCATGCTTGAGTCGCCGCCTGGTGCCGGAGGCGACGCCATCATCTCTCATGTGAGCCCGAAGCCCTGGTATCGTGGTGTTTGATCAGTTGCTGATATCATTACTCAGATGGGCCGCGCTTTTGAACGCCTGTCCCCTTCGTTCAGGGAACGCCTCGAAGGTCTAAATGCGATCCACACAACAACAAATCCGATCATGCGGGAGATCCGCGACAATGGTGACTTGGCAGTCCTGCGTCGACCCATCAGCAAGTCTGTCCATCCAGTCGTTACCGTCCATCCGGTTACAAAGCAGAAAGCCCTGTTCGTGAACTCTTCGTACACACAGAGCATCGTTGGTTGGGACGACGAGGAGTCAGGTCAGTTGAATCGTTACCTGCGGAAGATACTTTCGCCCAGTGCTGACCGTCACCAAAAGACTACATGCTGAAGTTCCTATTCGACTTCGTCAACCGCGGCCAGGATTTCGCTTGCCGTGTTCGCTACGAGCCTGGGACCATTGTTCTCTGGGATCAGAGAGTGACACAGCATTCGCAGACACTTGACTATGAAGCTGGCGAACGTCGTCATGCTTTCCGATTGACACCGCTCGCCAACAAGCCGATCCCTAGCAAAGTTAAGGAGGACGACGGAGAATGCGCGAAGGATACTGGGAGAGCCATGCTGAATCTTTGCTAGAGCCGGTGCGCCGCGTTCAAATGTTCAGAATACCTGCTGATGATGAGAGCAATGTTTCCACCTTGAACAAGCCAAGCACTGCCAGGCTTTTGGCACCGGACGCACTCCCTGCAGCTTTGCGGCTCGCTTTGCGCCATCTCCGTATGAGGCCGATAAGCTCCAGGCGGTCGATGCACCGTAGCTCTGTACAGTGCGAATCGTTGTGCTCGTCGTTTTCGGAAGTGCCGTGTTCTCGGCTACAGGATCCCGTCACAAGAAGCAGGTAGATCAGAAACGATCCTGCGATTGCAAAGTTCGATCGACTCCCTGTTTGGATCAGTCAAGGCTCGTATCGAATGGTCATGTTTTAGTCGCTACTCACAGCTGTGCCAGAAAGCATTCCATTGCGTGTCGGTCAGTGCGTCAAGAAGATTGACAAGTTCTTGAGCGCAGTTCAGGCCTCCCTTCATTACGGCCCGAGAAGGATGATCGCTGTAAGCTGAGCTTTTCTGAGTCTGATCGAAGGTGCCATGTTTAGACTCAAGTGGCCGGAGAAGGGCTCGAAACAAAGTCATTAGTGTGGTGACATAGCATAGATGGAGCGAAGCGTTTGCATCGAGATCTTCGCCGTCTGGTTCGCACCTCGGCTCCAGGCGATGCATCTTGAGTTCATCTGGAAGTTCATCTCGCCATTGTTGTAGCCGGACCCTGAGAGGTCGAGCTCTTTCGAGACTGAGCTCTAAGTTGTTCGAAGTGACCGCAATTGCTTTGATGGTATAGAACTCATCTTGTACTTCTGAGAGTACCGCTGTAAGGGAGACGAGAGCCTGGAAATGTAGATGACGTCCATTCTTGATGTCAGCCCCAACATAGAGGTCGTCTGGTCTCAAAGCTGCAACATCAGACTGATCAGAGTGAAGATGACTCGGCATCACACGAGCCAGGGAGCACTATTTCTCCATTGACCACATTGCCCACCAGAGCTTCCGTCTGAGCTTGATCTCTCGCTCAGGAACTTGCAACCAACCTCCAGGATCGCGGTGCAGTCAGATCGTTTGGGCAATAGCGACTGCCGAAGCCATCTGTGACCATTTGAAGGCTGTGTCTGAGAGCACAGGATTGGTTGGCAAGTTGTGTTGAAGAATGAGACAAGTTTGAAGCGTTTCCAAGCTTGGAGAATGTAGTTGTTGACAGTACAGAGACCAGCTAATTCGGTAGAGTCGGTCGCTTTTGGGGAGAGAAGGTAGGATTGGGTACAGTGCACCCTCGTGTAGCGCAAAAGAGAGTGAGGTTGCGCAAATGCCTGCTAACGGGGCAAGCGAAATATTGTCGATTCCGTCGATAGTATCTGGGATTTGATCCGGTGAAAGGATAGAGAAGCGCGGTTCGACGAAGCGGATGTACAGGCGCACGAGGTAATATGCTGACTTGCGGCTCAGCAGGCTCCAAAACTCAAACTCGATCTTTTCCACATCTGGGTTAGCCGCTCTCGGCTCAGTTGTCTCGACAAGAGTTTGATCAGTGACACCAAAAACGACGGGTGCCGAGACCGATCTTTGCAACTGGCCTGGTACCTGGTCAACAGTGCGGACATTGAGCCCTCTTGCAATGTCTAGTGAGACATCACCGGCGCCATCAAGCTGTCGAATAAGGAGGTGCACATCAGAAACGCCTGTCGGGCCGATGTGGAATGAGAAAGCCCCAGGGATTTCCTCTAAACTAGTCCGCTTCGTCATCTCGTTTCTTAAGGCGCTTCCAAAGACCGCCGCAGCCGCTTGACTGTCGGGGAAGTGATCACGACGTTTGTTGGTCTGTAATTCGTTCTCTACCAGTGGCGAGCTCTCCAGAGGACTCAAAGATTCGCTGTTGTTCGTGAAGCACAGTGTTTGGTCCCGGTCATACGAAGTTGTCAACCGCTCTGAGTTGGCGTTGATGTCAGGAACAGAGCCTTGGACGTCGTTCGTCCGGGACGCATCCTCGTCAGATCCGTCGAAAGAGGACATCAGGCGATGGTCATCGTCAATGACATCGTCCGTCAACGGCACAGAACCCCGGCACTGAGATGACTTCTGACGAGCCCGCTTAGCTTGCCGCTGAACGAAGACGCATGGCTGTGCGGAGTTCTGGCACCTCAAGCATGGTGGACCTCCAGACAAGTCGCATAACAGCTTCTTCTGTCTGCACAAGTCGCAAGGCTTGTTTCTTCGAGACTTCGCTGGCGGTCGGACGCTATCTCGTCGTTCCATGATTATGGAGGACAGAAGAGATAATCGATTAGGTGTATGATCCCACATTCGCCGAAACAGAGGTCGCCGGCAACTTGGTGGCAGACAGTTGGGGGAGCGATATCGAAGTACGAAGACGCTCTCGGTATCTCATGTGGAGTCTATTATCAGCCGCCACACCCTAGCGCCTTGGTCATCTTGATAACACCATAGACGTACTGATAGCAAGATTGCTATCCCCGCGATTCGCATTGGCTATCTGTGGGGTCGAATCCTTCGAGCATCTCTTGATCAGACTGTTTCGGCGAGATGTAGCAAACACTTCGGAGTTGTGACCTACCATCCGTTGCCTCAAGCCTTGGACGTGATACCACCGGGTCAATGCGGGGCGTGATGGCAATGACAGGCGCTTTGAAATCAATTTAGCCAACTCTCTGCTCAGTCGTCAGCTACCATCTCTTTTGCCATACCGTGAACGACCACGTCAACCTTCTCAATCTCGAGGACCTCGCTGCCGAAAGGAATCTACACACCGCTGCCAACTTTCTTCGATGATGAGGAGGAACTCGATCTGGTGGCATTCAGCAAGCATGTCGAATTCATTGCATCAGCAGGCACCGTTCCTGTTATCGCCGGTTCGATGGGCGAGGCAATCCACTTAAGCCACGAGGAGCGGAGTCAATTGATCCGTACTTGTCGTTCTACGCTTGACGATAATGGATTGACGTCCATGCCAGTGGTGACTGATATCGGAGCTGCGAGTACGAGAAAAACGATACAACTTGCCGAGAAAGCTGCTGAGGCGGGTGCGGACTTTGTCATGGTGATCCCACCTGGCTATTACGCTGGTGCCCTCTGCGCTGAGAACAAAAAAGCCCTCAGGCGACTCTTCATCGATGTGGCTGAGGCATCGACGCTGCCTGTCATTCTCTACAACTTTGTCAGTTAGATCCATGGTCGCTTACATGCGCTGAAGCCGAGCTGACAGCGACATTTTCCACAGCCTGCTGTTTCCGGTGGCATTGACCTCGACAGCGACTTCATAATCGATCTCATCAGAGCCGCCCCGAATCTTTGTGGCGCAAAGCTCACGTAAGATGTACCGATGCTTGCTCCAAAAGATGTCGCTGACTTGCTCCATCAGATGCGTTTCCGTCGGGAAGATTACTCGCATTACTGCCGTGACTCACACGACGGAGTTCATGACGAGATATCCTCGCAAGCTGTCCGGAGAACATTTCGAGGTGATCCACGGCTTGATTGATATACTGTTGCCATCAGTCTTCGTCGGAAGTGCTGGAGCGATCTCGGGACTGCCCAATTTCGCACCCGTAAGACTTTGAAAGCTTTGCGTTGGAAGTAAACATGCCGACAAGATTGCAGAAAGTATGCGCACGCTTGTGGGAGCTTTGCCAGGCACCAACGAACGTTGATGCAATCCAAGAAGCAAAAAGACTACAAGGTCTCATCGCACTTGCTGACAGCGTCCTAATATCAGTCGGGGTAAGTCTACACCAAGCCTCAACGCTCTCTTGGGTCCGCACTGACAGACTTTCAGGTTGGTGGAATGAAGCAAATCTTGCATCGCTTGTTCGGATATGGCAGGATGCCTAGGAGACCTTTGCTTCCAATGCCGGATGAAACGGTAGACGCCGTCTTTGCGAACGAGTATATTGTAGATGTACTTGATGAGGAGGGGAAAATCGCGTGAGTATCCAAGCCTCAAGGTCGCTCAGTGTTTCGAGAAAATGACAATGCACTTTACTCCTTGCTTGATCAGATCATGATCACTTGCTAAGTAGTGATGGAATCCGAGAGTAGCACCTTTGCGCTGGGTTTCTTTCAGCGCCGGGACTCCCTGGCTGGTGACGGTTGATGGTATTAGAGAGTGATATATGCCCGCTGCAAAATTCGTAGCTGGAAGCTGAATTGAAGCAGATAAGAGTATGTTGTTGTCTGGAAGGTATAATTGTCGAGACGCGTGCATACCATACAATGCGCGGATTTCTGGGCCTCGGGGGTGGTAAGATGCGGCGAACGTGGACTCCCATTGGTTCGGATGAGTAGGGTCAGGGTCGGTGTTACCTTTTCCAAGGTCATCTCTGTTTCAATACCAACAGCAGGCTTTCTGGACGCTTGTGTCTCTCATCAGTCTAAGGGCTCGACTAGTGAGGAAACTGATGTTGTTTGATAATGCTTATACAACTCATCCGGTTGATTCATGACTTTGATGTCAATCCATCAAACAATTTCAAAAATAAGGAGCTGTACCGCAAAATGAGTGGAGCGATTCGCTTTGGGAAGATGATTCCAAGACGACTGCACCTAGTAAATAAAGGTCACGCGATCAAAGGCAGCACTCATTTTCCCACTCCCATTGATCAGCACAGACCCAGAGAAAATCTGGCATAATCCTTCTCGCACTCGCCATCGTCGACCTCAATTTTGGAAGGAATGGGCTTGTTCGCCAGAGGCGTGAGCTTGAATGCGTGGCGTCGGTCACCGGCAGGGTAGTCCAGGGTCTGAGAGTGGTTGGTGATCCTTTGATCCCAGACAAGGACGGTGCCTGTCTCGTACCGCACTCGACACTGGAAGTCCTGACGCTTCGCAATGTGGTCGAAGAGGAGGCCAAGAAGATAATCGGACTCCTCGCGATCGAACCCCACGATGTACTTGGTGTAGACCGGGTTCACGTACAACGCTTTCTCTTTGGTGACAGGGTGCACGATGACAACGGGGTGTTCGTGACGCAACTCGGCTCGTCTCATCACCGCGCCGTCGCCATGTTTCATCTCTTGAGAGACGCCGTCGTTGTTGGAGTGCATTGCGGTCAAGCCTTCGAGCCTCTTCCTGAATCGAGGAGAAAGAGAATTGAAGGCCTGTACGCTGGAACTGATGAGCGTGTCGCCTCCAGCCTTCGCTGGACTTTCGAGCATGCAGATGAAGGAACAAACGGGCGTCTGGGCTTCGGGCGACTGATCCGTGTGCCACTGAACGGGAGACCTTCCTGCCCAGCTCTTCCTAACTCTTTGATCTGTCGTGGTGCCTCGCTGTCAGTTTCCATCGATGAGAGCGCGAAGGTGCAGAGTTCGGAAGCCGCAGCACTCAACACTCACCTTCTTTGTGGTCATAAATGACCATGTGATCTGCTGAACCTGCAGCTGGATGAGGAGCCCAGCCATGGATATGCAGTGGTCCAAAGTGTCGTGCTATTGCCTTCTGTCGTTCGAGCCCGATGTCACCGAAGTCCTGACCTCGAAGGACGATGGCACCGCGTTTTGCGGCCATGAGGGCTAGCTCATCCAACCCAGCGGGCGACAATTGAGAGAGCTGGACGCCTTCGATCTCGGTGCCCACGTGCGGAGATAGATCGATGACTTCCTCGGCAGTCTTGAGCAAGTTGGTCAGCTCGGGGTCTGCGCGATGGCCTGGGTCGTCGTGCTCGAAGGATCCAAGGTCTTCCACCTTCTCCAGAGGATCATAGAAAGGGAGGTAGCCGGGATAGAGAGCACTGCCATCCGCGGCCTTCGCGCGAGTTGCGAGCTGAGTGATGACCATGTTTGATGCTGAGAGACAGAGTTGTGACAAAGTGAAGTTCTCACGACCGACTTGTAGTCATCCCGATTTTACCTTTTCGCAGGTTACAGACAACGCCCAATCACTGTTTGGCGTCCTCTATCAACGCCGTAATGGCAGTCATTATTGACGGATAGTTCATGTGAACTTCAAGAGATGGTATCGGAGAGATAGCGCAGGCGAGACAGGAACAATGGAGACATGCATCGGCAGAATTTCGCCGAGGTCTTGGCTTCGGTGATGCCGGACCAGCCGTTCGCCGGTTTCTGATAAGATACCAGCCCCCTTCATTCCTCCTGCACCGATATCTCCCAGTAACGATCTCCTCATCAGTGTCGGCGAAGCTGTTCCAGGTCTGTCGAAATAGCTAGGTATTATGTCGAATTCTCGCGAGATACCGTATCTCGAGTCTTCCGTTTGTGGACGAGATGCAGGACACTGGGCCTCCCTTCCAGGATGAGTTCGATTTCGAACTACCCGAGGTACATGAGTGTACTTGACCCTACCATTTTCCTTCGTTCCATCGTCTTCAGTACCGGATCACGTCAAGTTTTTCCAGGCTCACTATGATGACCGACCCGAGCCTACACGCCTCCGAGGAAGTGGAGAAAGGAAGCACAAATTCTGCTCAGAAGGATGGAGCCACAGACGTTCGCTCTTTCGCCGTCAATCCCGAGTACAGCAGATACTTTGATATGCATGCACAATTCGAAGGCGACGCCAGACGAAGGCTGTTAAGAAAGCGTAAGGTTTCTTGTCCAACTTGACATTACCGTGCTCGTCACTGATCTTACTGTGGCGACCAGTCGACTGGCGTCTCCTTCCAACGCTATAGTTGTTGTGTACGCTCGACAGAAACAACGCCGGTAATGCGAAAATCTTCGGCTCCCCCGCTGATGCCAACATGACTTCGACTCAATTCAACCTGGGCCTCATGGTTTTCTTCTTCAGCTACGGACTGATGGAGCCCGTGTCAAACACGATTTTGAGGCGCGTCGGTGCAAAGTACTGGTTTCCCATCATTTTCATCGGATGGGGCACTGTTACGACTTTGATGAGCCAGGTCGGGAGCTTCGGCGCCTTCATTGCTGTCAGGCTTGCTCTGGGCATCTGCGAAGCAGGACTGCATCCAGGCTCTTACTTCATCTTGAGCATGTGGTATACTCCGCATGAGCTCGCTACCCGCATGGCCATCTTCTACTGTGCGAACACCGCTGCTGGAGCTTTCTCGGGGGTGATCGCATACGGGGTGGGCCACTTGGAGGGCGCTTTAGGCTACAGGGCCTGGCAATGGCTGTTCATCATTGAGGGTGTCATCACAGTGTTTCTTGGAGCTTGCACGTTCAAACTCCTTCCGTAAGTCTTCCTCATGATCGCTAGCTGATTGGATCATCGAGGAAAGCTCGAAGCTGACGACCCACAAGGCATTACCCGCATCAATACAACGACAAGCGCAAGACGAAGTGGCTGACCGCAGACGAGCTCGAATACGCACAGCTGCGTATCAAGTATGTCGCAGGACCCGATGCACCAACATACGAGTTCAGATGGGACAATATCATCAACGCAGCTCGCGACCGCAAGACCTGGCTCGTTGGAATGATGTTCTGGTGGGGAGGCTCCATCCCGACATACTCCTTGGCCTACACCTTACCCACAATGGTTCGCAACCTTGGATACAGCGCCATCCGCGCACAAGCCCTGACAACTCCGCCTTACGTCTTCGCAACCATCGTCTGCGTCTTCAACGGCTGGATGAGCGACCGCTTCCAGAAACGCTACGCTTCGATCATGACTTGCTATAGTAATGGACTCGCTGGAATCGTCATCCTCTGGATCAGCGTTCACTTCCCAAGCTTGACTGGACTGTCCTACTTTGCGATCTTCATTGCCGCAGCGGGATACAGCGCGCAGGCGCCCATCCTGGGAGCTTGGGCGTCGAACAACATTCCTAATCCTTCGAAACGCGCGGCTTCCATTGGTCTGTTCATGTTGTTCGGCTCGGTCAGCGGTGGCTCCATCGGATCCAATATCTACCTTGAGGATCAAGCGCCTGTCTATCCACTTGGCTTTGGGTTCTCTGTCGGGGCGACGGTACTCGGAGCCATGATACCCGCAACTTTGCATTGGTGGCTGATGAAGAAGGACAACAAGAAGCGGGACGCGATCACCCCGGACAAGGTAACAGCGACGCACACGCCAGAGCAGCTGAGCAACATGGAAGAATATTCTCCGCTGTATAGGTACACGCTGTGAGAAGGGCGAACGGCTCCATCACGTGAGACTGTAGTGGAAGTCGACGGCTCATTGATGCTATGGTGCTAGTGGTGCGAGCCCAGTAATGGTTGCCACGTTAGATATACTCTTGTGCCAGTCAACCAATTATTCCCAAATGTAATCTTGGATAGGGAACAATCGAAGCGATCATCGTGTCAGGTGTGTATTTCAATGCACTTGCATGATGACTGTGCTTTTCCAGGTCCTCGCCTCCTGGTTATGTCTCGGAGGTTGGTGTTGGCAGGGCAAGAAGACAACATCCCTCTCGCTTATCTCATCTTCACGATTCGGCAACCAACCACAGAAGGCTAAAACTCCGTGTTTGACTTGGCACACCAACGCGTCTCTCGGGTGACATCATCTGAATTAGTTAGCGACTTCGGCGAAATGTGAGCTTTCATCTGACAAACTTCACACTTCACACATCGGTACATATGATCGCTAGCACTTCATGCCGATCGAGTTGCCTCATGCCCAAATCCCGACCAAAGGCTGTTCACTGAACAACGTTTGCATGATTGTCCGTCTCCAAGCTTAGCCCGCATGACACTAACTCTGCCCCGGCACTGCCACATCCCTTCGCTTCGCAAGCAAGGGTGGAGGCTCAAGATAGTAACCACTATCGAGATAGCGCTGACAGCTGATCGAAACAACCACACCGGTCGAAATGGGCTTGATACAAAACGACAATAGAGACCAATTCTCATGCTGAGATCCGACCGCCAACTTAATCGATCCAAGCTCGAACTCATCATGTCAACCGACAACTCAATCCCGCCTCTTGAAGAAAAAATACGGGCTCGACAGACCGCAGCCAGAGAAATGACCTCGACTTCCCAGGACACGGCGAAGACGTCGATCTTCCAGGCCACAACGGAGAAGACTCCGACCTCTCAAACTATGGCGATGAAGCCGGCCCAAGTCCTACATCTGTGGAAATGGCGCGTTACCAACGCCAAAACCGGCGAGGTCATCTTCAAAATGTCACTCGCGCCCCGTAAAACCCGCTTCATCTCCTTCGCACCGGTCCTCGTAGTCACCCACGTCGCGACAAACGAGCAAGTCTGCGCGATCCGCACCGGCAGACTCGGCGCATCCTCGATCCGGATCACCATGGCAAACGGAACACGGATCAAGATCTCCTACGCAAAACGTAAATGGGTATTCACACCTACTACCACCACAGTAGAAGATGGCAGAGAACCCTGGTGCTGGCAGCGCGACCTTGCGGGATGGTGGAAGACCGTGGTTCTGACGAACACGGCGAAGGACGGCAGTGATGGAAGAGTGTTGGCGCGCATTTCTGAGAACCTTCTCAGTTTTCCAGACATGGAAAGAATTACGGCGGACTCGTGGCTGGAGATTGTTGTTACTGCTATTGGGCTTGCGAAGCATGTGCGACGTCTGGGTTACTTTGGTGTGGGGACGGATGTGAGCGGGGGGTTTGGGATGAGTATGGATGGTGGGTGCGGCAGTGGCGGCGATGGCGGAGGAGGCTGTAGTGGAGATGGAGGAGGTGGTGGCGGAGGAGGTGATGGTGGCAGTTGAGGTGCTGACGGAACCGGATGATGCTGATGAGGTATACACGTCAGACCCTCCCGACGCAGCGTGACACACGCTTGAATACCGACAAACCACCCTCAGCTTAGTCCTCGAGTCTTCGACCGGCGTTTCCTGCAACAGCAACACACACGATCAAGCGCTCAACGTCGGCATCCCAGGACATCTCGCGAGAATCGGGCTGTAGATCCAAAAGCTCAGCACATGTCAACAGCACGAGGGATAGAGTGGTGGTGATTCAAATGGCGAGAAAAGAGTGTGTTTCTCATGTAGCTGCTACGAAAACGACTGCTCTGTATCGTCTCATCAGTCCGATGAGCTGTAACAACATCTCGAGAAGTGAATCCGGTCCTCCATGCCGTAAATGTCAGACACTCCGTGCATGGTCGGACTCGGCGCGGTCTTTCATTTCAGATTCCAGCAAGCCTCTGCAGGGGATTAGCGCAATCAAGAAGAGGACCTGGGCAAATGTATGTACGTTGTCGAGATCATGGTGAGCCACTTTGCAAGTTTGCAGTTATTTGGGCTTGGGTTTGTGCGGTTCTGCGCACGCTCCATCCTTCCAATCCTTTGCTGGGAGTTAGCGCGATCGAGGAGGACCTGAGCACACGCACGTACATCCTGGTTGCTGTCTGACATTTTGCCGAATATGTAGTTAGAAGGTAGCTCCGGGGGGTTGTCGGTATGCTGTCGAACTTGAAGATGAGATTATGGGTTGTACAGAAGAAAGAGGAAGAAGGGAGACGACGTCTTACTTGTAGCTCCTTCGTTCAACTCGATCGACGCATACCCAATGTCCATGACGCTAGAAAAGCGGTCACCTGTGCGATATGATGTGACCCACTCTAGTAGTCGATCACGTCAGGGCCTGTGTTTACCTAGATAGGAGGTTACACACTGCAAGTACAAGCAAGAGCTGCATATGAGATGGCCGACGACATACAACACGGAATCCAGTATGATTAGGTTCAAGTCCATTGCAATCGCCTGGATCAAATAGGAAGGTGGATCTAATCGACAGTACGAAACACCACAATTAAAGAGATCGCACCGGAACGTCTGCTACAAGCGCAAAGTTGCTCGTGAGTCCATAGGTATTGCCTGGATACTATGGCGTGTATCTCTCGATCGAGAAGAATCAGTTAGTTCCTAAGGTAAATCAAAGGTCTGTTTCTTGCTTTGAATACGTTCTCTACGACGCCTCAACAGCTAGCAACCCCTCACGATGCATGCATTATGCAGTGACGAATGTATACATGTACTACGATACACTAATGCGATGTTATGGGTCGGCGGCTTCGATGCAGATATCGAGGCTGTTCAATCGACAGAGTCGGATCCGACAAGTATAGATTAATAGAACACAGATCCGACTCAACACGGCTTCTGTTAGAATATCACGTAAAAGTAGGAAGATAGTCCGACAGCTTATCTCTCGGCTGCTTAATCAGAAGGCTAACAACGTCAGTTCTCTTTGTATATACTCATTACAGAGCTTACTCCCTACTTTTAGATAGCAGCTATTGTGTAGTTACTCGTACAGGACAGCGCACGCGGGAGTTAGCTTTGTTTCCACACAAAAAGATCGTCGGAGGGATCCCTCTAGCCTTTAGATCGACAGAGGGGTTGTCTGTAGCTCGTCTGGTTCAGGCAATCACACTACATTTAGTAGAACTCGGAGGCGGCTGAAGATGAGGGGAAAGTGCTACGTATCCAGAGGTTAGCTGAGACTATGTCTTATATGTCGAGAGATAAAGCGTGTTTGATCTGAAGAGACAGTGTATGTGATGACTGGAGCCGACCGATGCGGTTGATTCTGTAGCGACAGTACTTTTGTGAACGCTGCCGAGTAATGACACCTACAACTTCCAGTCAGATGCCCAAAATGACATCGCTGGGCTTTTCGGGATGATGTCCGCATTGATGATCGATGCTGGTGGAGAAGCAAGTCGGTAGTAATGATATGTATTATTGGACTTGTCTTGTCAAAGCACACCATCCGGCATGTCGTCCTTAGAACCCAAAACGATCATGCGTCAGCCACCTCCGTACCGCCGACGCCTCTACATGCTCTCATCGAGCTTCCAGTCGCCCCTCTCTGCGACTCGTTGAATTGCCGACGATTTCCTGTGTGAGCATCGCATCAGAGATCAGATGGTCCAACAGGCAAATCGATTCGAGTCGAATCGAACCATTCTGGTCAGATCACAGCACTGGCATGTCAAGGTATAATCCTGGCAGCGCGCATCCTGTCGAAGGTGCAGTGGTACCCTTCCACATGGTCCACGCCTCATGATCAATCACCAACACTCTCGCCCTTTCCTACCATGACAGTGCTCACAGTCAAACTCAATTGCCAGCTTCCCCCTTCATGATCTCAGCAACCCGCTCAGCCAAAGCATACAGCGTGCTAGTCAAGTGCCCGCTAACCTGGAATGGCAGCACCGAAGCATCCATAACTCGAACATTCGCAGTACCGTAAACCAAATGATTGCTGTCGACCACACCACCCATCTCCTCGGACACCATAGCTGCGGTGGCGATGTAGTGGAAGTTGGAGCGGTAGACCGACTTGAGCCACTTGGCCCACTGAGCATCAGTAGCATCCTTAGGAACAAGGGCTAAGCCGGGCAGAGACTCGGCAGTAAGCAAGTCGCTCAGCGGTGAGGCATTGGCGGTCTTTCTCGCCATTCTGGCGGTGCCGATCTGCTGCTGGACGTCGTAGTCGAGCATGAAGAAGTTGGGGTTGATGGCGGCTCCCTGAGAGATGTTGGCCGACGAGATGTGGATGCTGCCGCGGGAGAAGGGCATGAGGCTCCAGTACTCGATCGTCGAGCTGCCGCTGGAGGGCGCATTGACGATGACCTCGGCGATGGCGACCTTGTCGCCGAAGACCAACTGGTGCTGGATCTCGAAGAGCTTCCTGAGGGTCTTCTCGCTGACAACACTGCCGCTGGTTGCGGAGGTCTTCTTCGCCCAGTCGGGGAACGAGTTTTTGACGGACTGGCTGTAGTTGGCAACGTCGTCGCCCCAGACGTCGTCGGCGTTGAAGTAGCCGATGAAACCGCCGGCTCCGGGGAAGTTCTGGTTCGCGTCGTAGGTAGTGTCGACGGTGGTTTGGTCGTTGGGGTGCTCGCCGACGAAGGGGTTGTGGACGGTCACGTTGATGCCGTGCTTGGAGAGGATCCTGTTGTTTGTTAGCTCATCGATATCTTGCGGTGTTCCGGGCATCAAACTTACTCCTTGTTACCAACGCCAGAAAGCTCAAGAAGCAGCGGCGACATGAGAGCACCAGCTGACGACACAATCTCACGGTTGGTCAGGATGGTCATCTCCGAGCCGTTCGCAGTCTGGAAAGTGACACGGTTGGCGAAAGGCTTGGAGGGATGCGACTCGGGCTCCCAGGTCATCCTCTGCGCGGTGGCGTTCAGGTACACGTCTAAGTTCGGGCGCTCACTGACGGGGAAGTAGTAAGCCCTGGCAGCGTCCGCTCTTTTGTCCTCGAAGCGATCGAAGGTCTTTGGGAAGATGTTGTAGCCGCGCATCTGACCGTTGTTGGCATCGCCGTTCCATGGCAAGTCGATCGACTTGAAAGTCTCGTTCAGGATGGAAGAGAAGTTGTCGCCGACCATTTCGTTAGGCCAGCTGACTGAGAGCGATCCGGTGTAGCCGTGGCACTCGGGATCGTAAGCGGCTCCCGTGGCACGCTGAGCGGCGGTCGGGGTCTGGAAACCCTCGCTGCGCTTATAGTACGGTAGAAGAGAGTCCCAGGCGATGTTATTGCTTAGAAGCTTCTATGCATCGATCTGGCTCGATTCGGCACGCATGTGAGTCATTCCTTTAACAATCGGTCAGTCGTGCACGATGAGGCTGAAGTTCTAATGCTTACAATTGATGGTGCTGGTTCCACCAAGTGCCTTTCCAGCGCGAAGATTCTGGGTCTCGTTGGTGGCGTGGGCTTGCGGACTGCTCTGGTAGGCCCAGTCGATGCCGGTTCCAAAGGCCTTGCCATAACCGCCGGCGCTTATCACGTTGATATTGTCAAAGACTGAGCCACCAGCTTCGATGATGGCGACAGACACGGAAGGATCCTCCGACAGGCGGTTTGCGATGACCAGCCCGGAAGTACCACCGCCGACGATGATGTAGTCGTATCGGTTCGTCGACTTCTGCAAAGAGGCCGGGTGGGCAAGGATGGGCGATGCGGCTGCAGCCAGGAGACCGGCCAAGGTAAGGACTTGGGACACCATTGCGGTGATGTCGACTGTCGAAAGAATGTGTTGTTGACGGTGGACTAGGGGTCGATACAACTCGGGCGTTCCTGCTCATTTGTACTCGCAAAACAACTTCAGCACGGGTAATGCTGCGGTATCGAATTCCGCAGTCTTAACCATGATTACCGTTCGACTGGAGAAGTATCAATGAGCATGGTGGAAGAGACTTGCCTGCCCTCGTCCACTGTAAGGAGCAGTCTCCAATCCTTGCCACTCGAAGCCCTGGACGCTACAGCGAACCGTCTCAACCACTAGCCCTGGTAGTGTAGTTAGACACTTACCGTGATCTCGATATCGGCAGGGCTACCGTGCCGTCCTCAGCGCTGTGGTATACCCCTTCAGGAAGAACAGGATTGCGGATGCGGGTGGTCACAGAGGACTAAGCGTAAGGAACGAAGGGCGATCCCACTACGTGCTTCCCAAACAGTCTCACGAGAGCTTGATGGTAGAACGTTCAACAGCGTGCCATTGACAGAATGCAACATCCCCAGAGTGCTAGATCAATCGTTAGAGAGGACTTGTGAAAGATCTGAAACGAAATCTTTAACGGGTGACGAATTTTTGATCCGGCCAGTCTTTTCCGACGGACCGGCTGAGATGTTCCGTACTTCCGGATGCCGTTCATTGATCGTCAATGTTAATCGATGGATGCGGTACACTGTGAGAAGTGATTGCTGAAACGTGGTTGATCGTTTTGGACATGTACAGGAAGGCGATTTTTGCTTCCGAGATGTGATGTGCATAGCCATTACCAGCATCAGAGCACTTCGTTACACCGAGATGGAAAGCGTCCCGGAATACAACTCCGGCAACTTGGAAAGGCAGTAAATTACCGTGTTTTTCTGTCATCAATTAGCCGCTAATTACAAGCCCGCTCCTAGTCGACCCGCTTCGCAGCTTCCTATAACAGCTTCACTTGGTGGTTGCTGGCCGCACTTCAACAACGACATGGGGACTTGGAGCCAGTCTCGCAAAACTTCTTCCATGGCTGTGCGCAAGCCATGACTGCAACCATCTCCGCCAACAGGCTCTCTCTAACGAGGTATTGCTCCCGCCAAGGTTCTCAGCCTTGCTGCGGCGTACCCAATCGCCTGAATTGCCTCGCTTCGGAGTGGTGATATGATGATATCCTCGATCCCAGACGAGATGGACGAGACTCAGTCGGAGGAATTACCGTGGCTACTGATCACTGCCTCAGAAGAGTTTCTCCCTATGGACACTGTCCTGTAGACTGTGAGATTGTCGTATAGTGTACTCAAAGAGCCTGCGACAATGGCAAGGCTGAGCCGCCAGATGACTCTCTCGCTGTCTATGTAAGTGCACCAATCAACCGTGAGGCAGCACGCCTCCATATGCGAGCTGGCCGGTCAGCTACAGAAACAGGTACCTAAGTCTTACTTGCCCCTCTTCCTGTTCTCCTTCTTCCTGTCAGCACCTCACTCACAACTCGGAGTCACTGTCGAGAACCCATCCTTGCAAGCACACCCGACAAACCGCGATCGGTTTCGTACACCTCGACAAGCGTCGAAATGTCTTCTACATGTAAAAAATTCATGTGCTCTGTCTCTCGGTCTGCAGGGAGCTACTATTGCAACCGTCGTAAGCTCAGCTACCTGGATACACGGCCGTGATACACTTGGTTCCATAAGCTAATTTCTATAACTATGTTCCCAGACTGCTGCGTGAAGGATGGCTGCTCTGCACAGCGGAATTCCGACAGCCAGCTATGCGATGCTCGTGAGTTCGTCCTAGACTCAAAGAGATGGGTCTGTTGTCCAGCGCTGACACAAGTAGATAATTGCGATACGGACGATTGCCCAAACTACAAAAATGGAGAATATTACTGCGCTACCCGTAAGCCGATACTCGCCAGCACGTGCGGCCCCTAGTGGGTTTAAACCACACTAGCTAATGATGGCAGACGAATGCGAGGACTTCGACTGCGGAGTCAATCAAACACCCGGATCGTCTTATTGCATGTTCCGTAAGAGCCCTCGAAATGCAACATCCGCCCCGAGACAGGGTAGCGCCGATTCCGCTAGTAGCAGATTGCTGACGTCCAACACAGATGTCTGTCAATGGAAAGGTTGCAACGATGGCAGTGGAGGGTGGAATCGTCTATGCAGTAAACGTACGTATATCGAAGTCACACAGGTAGTCAGGATCTGCTGCTGACATCTTACTATGTGCAGACGGGGGTTCGTCGCCGTCACCGTCGCCGTAGGCATACATGCTGCCTGCAATCCCGAAGTGACACGGGTTTGCGGATATCGAGAGGGTTCGCGAAGGGAGATAGCGCTCCGGCTCTAAGATCCGGCAGTCTTTCGATGCCGTTCATGCAGCTCTTCAGAAGCGCACTCTCTATCATCTGATCATCTGGTGTTCATTCTCTTGCTTGCCAGATCATCGGCCGGCTATCATGAGTGATTTCTCTTGGTTGGGTATGTTATTTGAAATCGTTGCAGCAATCCAGTATCACGAATTTAAGTTCAAGCCGCGACCTTTGTCTAGTGGACCGTCTGCTACCCTGACTCCAGAGTGAAGGGAACAAAATAGTGCTGTGTCTTGCATTACTTTTTCTTGAGTGGCTTCTACGCACAATACCCAGTATCACCAATCACCCCCGTCCACTGATAATGAACCACATCCACCAGCCGCCTCAGAGTCCTCGGATGAAGCATGAGTCTGACAGCATCCGCCAGCCACTTGATGTGAGTGTCAGGATCGTGCCTGTACACTGAATATAGCAGTTGGAGATCCTTCCGCTTCATCGTGAGTCTCGGCCTGCCTTCTCCCAACGTCCCATAACCATCAAGAGCCCCAAGGAGTTCCTCGTAGACATGACTGCCCTCCGACTGATAGCGACAAGGGGGGTCAACTACGCCGACCATTCTGGTTCCACGCAAGAGCTCGTGGACTTTGTGCCCGGAGCTCATCATCATCCAGTTGCAGAAGGCCATGATGTTCAGAGCGAAGATCTTGCCGCGGCGAGTCAATGCCGCTGCGCCTCCGATGCAGTCAGTTAACAGACCGTCCAGATACTCGCACAAAGAACCTCGGACTCCCCTGAGAACGACGTTCTCACGCTGGTTTCTCCACGTATCGCCGCGGAAGTCGACAAGATCGTTGATCAACGCGGTCACTTTGACGGTCTCGCGGTAATCGTCGGCGCTCATCGATTCGCCAGTAGCTAAAGAAGCGCAGACGACGCCGATGATGGAGCCGAGATCGACGTAGCGGTGTGCGTCTAGACGCATCATTCGACTGCCGTATACGCCTTGGGGTCGCCGGGAAACAGCATGATCGCGATAGAAGCCGATGACTCTAAATTGGATCGTCTGCGCGACAAGATGGTTGAACTGGCTGTCGCTTATCATGTTCGCGTACACACAGAGTTTGAGGAAAGTAAAGGCCGCGGCGCCGGTCTTCTGCAGGGCCTTGAGGCAGTCTTTCGAGGCTGCTTCGCAGTAATCTGCGATGAGGATGTCGTTGCCGGAGTCAGCCAGAGCGGCTTGGATACCAGGGTCAACGAGCGAGGCTCCGCTGGCAATTGCGAAGAAGTGCTTCGCATCCGCACTTAGCCGGATGCGTTCGCTTGTCGGGTACAGGGAGCTGTAAGTCTGCGCGTCGAGATCAATGTCGGGATCAGGCTTCCGGTCTGGAGCGCGGACTTCGGGCCAGTTGGGCTTGTCGTGTTTGCCGCTGCAAGAATGAGGGCTCGATTGGATGTCCGCGTTGGAGAGTGAGAGTTCGGTCATGGCCGATTCTAGGTCCGTGGAAGAGAACAGGTCGGAGGTGTTCCATTCGTGTTCTCTGTTGTTGACGGTCTCGCCTTCTGCGATCATACGCTGGACGGCCTTGCACGAGCAGGAATTGAGCGCGGTCGTGTCGAGATCGCCTGCAACTGGCAACAAGCCTGAGCAGTCGCATTCGACTTGGGCGTTGTAGTTTTCGGACAAGACGTTGCAGCCGTCGTAGGTTGGCGGGACATCGCCCCCAAGGCAGATCAGTCGAGCCTTTGCCGCAGTCTTGAAGCAGGCGATGATTTTGTGCATGCGCTTGGTAGATACAGGTTCTTTCGCGTCCGTTCCGGAGAGCCATTGGGGTCCTTCCTCCTCGGTGACGTCTAGGCAATCCTGTGGCGGAAATTCCGACGGCTGAGCAGTGCGCCAGGCTTCAGTCCAGGCATGGTAATGTGCCAACTTGCTAGGAGTTGGGTTGCTGTGTGGGGCCATATTGAGAAGAATGATAAGGTGGTGGTTGAGAACCAGGTGAGGCTGAACGGCTGAACGGAACACAGAAGACTGGGGCGTGGATGTCAACCCAATTTGTAGCAACACACGTATAGCGACCAAGAACCGAGTGTTGGGGACCCTACCATTTGATCAGGGAAACAGATGGGCCGACCGCATGCGGACACAGCACGATCCGGACGCCACGCCAATGGCAACTAACTCACCGAGCCTGTGCTCTCTTTAGGTTGAGCGAGATTGGGTTTTCGTTGGAAATGGACCGGTTGGTCAGAAAGACGTCGCCATCCAATTGAAACATGGTAGACACCCTTCACCTCTTCCGCATGAGTAAAAACTTACCGCTGTTTCAATTGATGCGACAATTCGCGGTCCCTTGATGTTTTCGTTATTGATTTAGGCTTTTTCTATATTGCCGAGAGAAGCACCCTGAAACGACGCATCATCCAGTAGAAACAATCGAAACGAGGAACAGGGTCGCGAAGCTGCAGTGATGTCTTTGAAGATCCGCCGAGCGTCTCACAGCCTTGCCAGATCGTGCGGAGCCAAGTGAAGCCACATCGTCACCGCACATGTTCCTCTCGCCCCACAAGGGTCCAAGGGCATCGGACTACTCTCGAAGAGGTAAATGGGTGTCGGAAGTGATCGATCACCGACCGGTTGCGCATGCGGACCAGTCATGGTTCAGTAAAGTAGGGAGTCCCAGAAGATTTTGCGATGCCAGCAACGGAGTGCGTCGGTCTTGGTGATCATTGGTCCACTGGTTACCTTCTTGGGCGGTTTTGAACACCACGTTGTACAATGTGCATCTAAGCTCAATTGCTTGGAGAAGAATTGGAATCAGCGGCTTGACATTCGGAAATAATCGACCACCGACTGGTTGCGCCATCCCGACCATTCATGGACTAGTAATCCTGGAAACCTCAGTAAATGCGAGGTTCCGGCGAACACCGGTCCGATGCATCATTGGTTTACTCGCCCCAAGGCTTCCTGAGAATAATTTGAACGCCGCATCTCACTTTGCACATTCTGCATCCAAACCCGACCGTTCAAAAAGAAGCCTGAACCAACGGCTTCAAAAAGTCGTCGATAACCGTCTGGTTGCGCCATGACGACCAGTCGTGGTTCAGCAGTCCTAGATCACAAACAAAAGTCAGCAAAAATTACACTAAACAACAATTGTTAGCATCACAGGCAACTCACCCCAAGGCTCCTCAAAGTCCTGAATCCCAGAACGAATGTAGTAGCTGCCCGCAAGAGCCCACTGCATCCAACCACCCGGCCCTCCCGGCTGTTCGGTCACGATGGAAGCAAGACACTGCGCGTACGGCCTCTCAGAACTCCCATCCGTCTGATCGAAGCCGAATTCTGTGAGAACGGTCGGGCCGTGGTTGGGGCATGCTGTGTCGGTGAGATTCATCGCACAGTAAGCATTCTCATAAATGCCCGGTCGGATATCATCACACGAGCCGGCGCTGTTCTGGTAGTTGTGGATTTCGTACGCGATCTTTTCCTCGAAAGCGTACGCCGAGGGAGTGAAAGTCGCGCCATTCCATGTCTGGTTTTGGATGAAGTAGGTATTGTCGAGATCGTAGTTGAGGCCGGAGAAGAAGATCAGGGTGTCGGAGTTGTTGCCGTGGACGGCGTTGGCGGCAGGGATCATGTTTTCGATCCAGGTGTTCCAGTTGTAGGGGAGGGTGTCGGAGGAGGAGGGTTTGCGGAGTTCGTTGCGGAGGCCGATTGAAGCCATGCCTTTCCAGGATTTGGTCTGGGTTTTGTCAATTGGGTTGGAGGGTGGAGGGTATGCTGGAAAGCATGCTTACGTGTTCGGCCATGTATCCGAGACCGCGAACCCATTTTGCCGGGTCGAAGTAAGTGTCTGCCAATGGTCAGTGATAGAAGTAATTGAACTCTTGTCTGACAGATACATACCACCAAACCATGTATTTCCATCGTCGGCGCCACAGCACCATTGTGCTTTCGACACGTGATTGTCAAGGGAGATCCAGATCTCCTGCTCCGCAAGCTCTGCGGCTACGGCGTCGAAAACCTCAACGGAGATTAGATCGGGTAAGCTTTCAACAACGCCGGGATTGGAAATAGACAAACCTCGAGTCGTGTCATGTCCGCCATAAATTGCGGGTTGTGTTCAAGGATCTGAGAAAGCACAGTTGTCCCATTTTGTTCTCCAAGAGCATTCACAAGAGTGGCCTGCAGCGTCTGGTCCGGGCTGTTGTCGTAGATGTCATCGACCATCTCGATGGCGAAAGTGAGTCGCACGACGTTCATGCCCAGACTCTTGATGAAGCCAACGATGTCTGCCACAGAGCTGTATTGGAGACCTTCGGGGAGCATGGCATCAGCTGCGCCTGGCCAGTTGACACCGGCGTAGACGACCTTGGAGCCGGACGCTGAAAGGATGTCTCTGCCTGATGCTTTGAAGGGAAGATCCGGCCAGGCTGCGCGGGTTGACAGTGCTGCTGCGGCGGGAGCTGCTTCAATGCATTGCAGAAGGGCCGCGAGGGCAGTTTGGAGGAGTAACGCAGTCTTCATGTTTGCGAGCCGTCAGTGAGCAGAGAGGGAGGTTGCGTAAGAGACATCAAAGGTCTTGCGGAAATGCCGGGTCGTATATATAAGACCTAACTCACACATGTGCCCTGAACCGCCCTTGAACTGATGGCCGTGGCAGACCAGGGCTTGCATGCATGAGTTGGTCAGAGGACACGGAGAAACCAGGCCTGCGTCAGTTAGAGTGCTAGTTGCATGTACTTTTGTTTGAGATGGCATATAAAGTAGGCGGAGGGAGCCGGGGAGTTTAGCCAGCCTTCATACTAATGATTGCCTCGGCTGCGAGGCCGATGTAACATGGAGTGTTTGAGGATATCCGGATGTCGATCTATATAGCTGGCACGTATGCCATGCATTCAGTCGAAGTGGGGAATGGTTACACATGAGTCCCTCCTGTTGACACTCTTGATGGGAGTCGCCGTGCATCAGTGTCGTCTTGACGTTGGTTTCTCGGTCGTGAGTGAGGCAAGATATGGGTGAAGAGAAGAGGACGCGTCTAAGAAGAGGGATGGACAAAACGGAATTGATGGACGATTTGATTAATGACGTTATCCTGACTCAGCCTCGGTGACGATGGCGCTAAGAAATCGAACTCTCCCCTCACCAAACCATTGACAACCCCACCAAAACTATACCATCCATCTATACAATCAACACCCTCACCTCATTCCTCACCCTCCATACCGCAAACATGGCCTCCACCACCGCCATGGACACCTCCTCCCCTGCCGTCGAGACCTTCCATGTCGGCACCCGCCGCTCCCTCCTCGCCCGCGTGCAGACCGACCAGATCGTCAACATGCTCAAGAAACACTGGCCGACACACCACTTCGAGATCCACGCCATGGCCACCACCGCCGACAACGACCTCAAGACCGCCCTCTACAAGTTCAATGAAAAGTCCCTCTGGACCGCCGAGCTCGAAGTTCTGCTCCAAAACAAGGAAATCGACTTCATCGTCCACTCCCTGAAAGACATGCCCACACAGCTGCCCAACGACTGCATCCTCGGCGCCGTCACAGAGCGCAACGACCCGCGCGACGCCCTCGTCGTCCACCCCACCCTCGCCAGCAGCATCCGCACCCTCTCCGACCTGCCCAAAGGCTCCGTCGTAGGCACCAGCTCGCTCCGCCGCGTCGCCCAGCTCAAGCGCCACTTTCCTCACCTCGCTTTCAAAGACGTCCGCGGCAACATCGGCACCCGCCTCGCCAAACTCGACAACCCGGAACTCGAGTACAGCGCCATCGTCATCGCCGTCGCCGGTCTTGAACGCCTCGGCATGACCGACCGCATCACCTCATACCTCAGCAAAGACAACGGTGGAATGCTGCACGCTGTCGGTCAGGGTGCGCTGGGAATCGAGACAAGAAAAGGCGACGAGCGTGCGGCGAAGCTGCTGGAACCCATCATCTGCGAGCGCACCATGCGCGCGGCACTGGTCGAGCGAGGTCTGCTGCGCACTCTCGAAGGCGGCTGCAGTGTGCCCATTGGCGTGGAAACCAACTGGCTGTCGAAGAAGTCGTCTCTCACATCCAACGCGGGTACCGGTGTCGGTGTCGGCATCAAACCCGCGGAAGAGTACCACCACCTAACAGGTATTGCGCAGGAGCCGACGAACTCACAGATGGGCCTTACTACTTCCACAAACCCGGCGGCGAGGGACGACAGCAGCGATGGGTACACGGACGACCTGGACATTCGGGCGATTGTTGTGAGCTTGGACGGACAGCAGGCAGTGGAAGCTGCGACGCAGAGGCGGATCAGCTCGAGGGAGGATGCGGAGGAATTTGGCATTGAGGTCGCGAGGATGCTGGTTGAGAAGGGTGCGGGTGATATTCTGAAGGAGATCACGCTGAACAGGCATATCATTGAGGAACAGAAGAACGCATAAGTTGCATCTTCCGTTCAGGCAGATGCCGAAGATTCACCACAACAGCCTGGCGTCTGAAGGCTGGTCGAGATCTTGCAAGACAGAGTGTGGCAGTGGGAGCGCAAGTTTGAACCGAACCGCGTCCGGCTTCTTTCTCTTTTCGCGCGGCTGGCCGCGCTGGCTCATCCATGAAGGGAGTCGCCTAAGTGGAAGATCTGAAGGGCGACTGAGAGAGGATACCTTTGAGAGCTTGTTGAAACAAGAAGTGATAGGGATCTCCTGTTAGTAATGAACATATAGCTGTCGCCTTCTAAGAGACATAAGAAAACATCATCTAGCTTGTACTTATACAGAACAAACGTCTGAAAAAAATAAGGTCTAGAGTTTACCTATCGACTAATCTATGTAATACGAATCTCTTACCTCGCTTATATTAGAGACCTTCTACATAAGTATACTCGTAATTATAGAACCTATTAGAGCTTTAATATATTACTTCTATATTTATATTAGTATATATTAGTAATATGTTAATCTAATTAACCTTTAATTACTATAGATATCCTAGTACTATTAAGAAACTATCTAATATATATCTAAGTATATATAACTTAAGTCTAAGGTATTTATACTAGATATAGACTATACTAAATACTTAGTTCTAACTATATCTATTTCTTTCTTATTTCTTTCTTTACAGATTTTCCTTCTTTCTATATAATATATCTTATATACTAAATCTTATTCTTACTTATAGTATTCTTCTAGTCTAGTACTATAATATTATATACTACTTAATAACTAAGCTAATATCTTACTATTATTCTAAATCTCTTCTACTATTCTAAATCTTATTATTACTTTACTAGTATCTTTTTTAAACTTTTCTATTATAGAATCTATATCTTTCTAAAGTACTTCTACTAGTATAAATTCTATTATATCTACTTCTACTATCTAAGATTATATTAATAATACTTAGAAGCTTTATATACTTATTAGTACTAAGTCTTATAAATCTTTCTATATCTAGTAGATAAATAAGTATACTTATATATATATATTACTTAACTTAAGAACTAGTACTAGTAACTCTAGAAATATTAGTAAATCTTTATTAGTAATAACTAGAATACTTAGAAGACTATTACTATCTTTTATCTTTATATTAAGAATCTTAATATAATTAATAAAGAACTTTATAATAATACTTCTATTATTACTTTTACTATATCTATTTATATTCTAGCTCTCTCTAAGAAGATTCTAAAGTTTAATAAGTTTAATAGTAATTATAAAAGGATTAATAACTAGAAGATATAAGTTATTCTTAAGCTTTATAGAAATATAAACTAATATACTACTAAAGATACTAGACTACTATATATTATCTCTTTTCTTTATAGTAATATATAGAACTAGATCTATATATATATTAATAACTAGAATAATATATTTCTTACTAACTACTCTATTTTTATTTAAGTTCTTAAAACTAGCTTTAGTATAATAGGGTAGTATACCGCTAGGTTAATCGGGTTAAACTAAGGGGTAATAAAGGTAGGGGAAGAAGTAGTTAGTATAATAAATACTATTTATTATAATTACTAACTCTAATATATAAGTTAAGTACGAGGCTCCTATAAAAGATAGAAACC
>QZFA01000200.1:0-47599 GCA_003614995.1 Cladosporium phlei | reverse complement strand
ATCTCTAGGCGTTATTATAGGTAGCCGACCCGATCTCGAGCTTCCGCGGACTATTCCCTCTATATAGACTCTACTATAGGCGGTCTAGGCGGGTAGTGTTTATTATTATCTAATCTAAGTTACGAATATTACTGTTCGGGGTTATATAGGCTCGTATATAGGTAAACGATAATTTGCTTTGCTATTTTAGCTACTAACTAGCTTACTTCTAGATAAAAGCGGATATAAAGAGAAAGCAAGACGAATGTTCTATAAGTCCTCCATTAGAGGGGTTGTACGTATTCCATTAGGGCTGAGTGGCGCAATGGCTAGCGCATCGGTTTTCGGTTCCGGGAATATGCCCGTCTACGAAATCGCCGAAGGTTGTCGGTTCGAGTCCGGCCTTAGTCGATTTTTCCCTGCAACTTTTTGATGCTTGATCGGACGGACATGGCTCAGATTCTTTTCCGTCTATGGCATCAATGCAGACGCGAGGGCTTGTGGCTGCTAGAGTCTCGATCGATCGAACGTCCCAATAGCGACCTTCTATACGCAGTGTCTATCCCAACTAGCACAATCTTTCCTTATCATCAGCTGACGCAGACACTTTCACTCCTCTCCACCTCTCTCCCGTCTCTTGTCCACTCTAAAGCCCATTCCTCCCCAAAAACCCAAACACAACCTCAAAGCTCCCAGTCGCATTCCGATGCAACGGCAACGCATGCCCCATATTCGGCTGCACCGCAACCTCCAGGGCGCTCGAGTTCGGATGATACATCTCCTTCAGCACAGCCTCATCAGCAAGGCCCTTGCAATCACCTCTACACACGTAAAAGTCGAACTCCGGCAGCTGATACAACACCGGCGAAGTCGAATTCGAAGCCGGATTCTCCAGAAGCCAGAACGCCGACGCAATTTCGCCGATAGGCAGGGGTTGTTTGATGCTGTTCCCGTAGGCTAAGAGCTCAGGTGTAAACGCCGTAGAGGTGTCGCCGCCGAAGAAGACGCTCTAGACTCCTGCGGCAGAGCCCTCGACGTAGCCGCTTAGGTTCAAGGCGGAGGCATACCCGAGGCTGAAGGTTGTGGAGCCGGCGCTCGCGAGGTTTTCGGTCAGGAGGTAGCCGGTGATTATAGCACCGTCGCTGAGAGAGCCGTAGCGCGCGATGAAGGCGGATGTTATGAAGGAGCCGAAGGAGTGGCCGATGTGGATTACTTTAGCAGGGGTTGGGCGGAGGGTGGCGAGGGCGGTGTCTTGGGTTGGGTTTGCGGCGTCGCAGAAGAGGTTGTAGAGGGTGCCGTTGTGGGTCATGAGGGTAAGTTGGTGGAGGATCTCGAGTTCGAGCGGGGCTTGGGTCACGGTGTAGGCGTCTGGATGGTCGGATTGGCCGGCACCGAGGCGGTCGTAGGTCAGGATCGAGTAGCCTGCTTTGAGGGACGCTTCAACGTAGGAGTGCTTGGAGGGCTGGTATGCGGAGTCCCAGTATCGAGAGTCGTAGTGCGCGCCGTGGGTGGCGATCTGGATGATGTCTTTGTTCTCGGATGAGAATGGAATGCAGAGCTGCGCGTGGATCTTGAAGGTGCCGGATGTCGTAGTGTTGCGGATGATCGTGGAGATATCGTGGTGAGTTGTTCTGGTCGAGTCAAAAATGGCCCACGCTCGCGCGTCGATGTCGTTGTTCACTCGCGGTATGTCGTAGACCGCGCTGTCTGCAGTTGCGGACACGAACAAGTCCAGCTGCTGGCAAGTTCCATGGGGCCGAATGGAGCGATCAGGCGTTGGCGATGCCAGAGAACGGTGGCCGCGGAGGATCAACAATACGAGGGCGATGAGAGAGACTGCCATTGTGAGATGGTGGTCTAGGAGATTGGATGTGCTTGTTGAGAGTGATAGTACTTGACCTTGGTGCGGCTGCTTCATCGCTTATATGTCTTTCCGCAATAACAGCAACAACACCGCCTCCATCTTGATGACATGGAAGTAGTAGGGCGTAAGGGGCAGTGTCAAGTAGACACCATTCCACGGCGAGTGGCGACAGACTGCTCACGTTGGATGTCCATAGCCGGCGTAGTTTACTGGTGTACCGATCAATCGAAATGGTTGATTTGAGTTCTTCAGATTGAGAATCGGCAAAGGTGTGAAGTCCGCTCTCGTTCAGCCGTCGCAAAAGTTCTTAGGTTTCACAAATGATATTTGTGGCTGACTGCTGCGGTCAATTGTGCTTGGCAGCGTATCATCTTGAATCTCACCTGCAGGTCACACCACCATGATAAGAGGAGCGGGGTCTGCTGTCAAGCGTTTTCGCATCTCCAGGCATTTCGACGCCCCCTAAACGAAAGCGAACGAAAGCGAACATACGAGAAAGTATGAGCGCAAGTGAGGCTGCAAGCGATCAGTTGGTACCGATCCTCCCTCGCCGTGATCTCGAGCCGAGAACCAAAAGACCGCACACCAAGTCGAGGAACGGCTGCTTGACTTGCAGGCAAAGGAGGGTAAAAGTACGTTCTGATCCATTGGGCGCTTTCGGAAGAAGACATCTTGCTCACCACGTACCGCTGTTAGTGCGACGAGACTCTGCCCAAATGCAAAAATTGTACGACGCGATGGCTATCATGCGGCTACGCTCGAGGATTGCCGCCACACCAGCAAAAACCGGGTCTCAAGCTTGGCCACAGCATATCGCTGAAGTGTAGCACCGCCGATACGTCTCACCAAGACGTACAGAAGCTTGCGCGAAGAGCACCAGATGCGCTGCTCTGGCAATACTATCTCCGCCAGGCGAGCCAGACAATCTCGACCACAGATACCGACCCTCGTCACACCAAGATGTGGGAGATCTCAGTACCTGCTGTCGGTTTCAGCAACGCTCTGGTCTCACATGCTATCCTGGCGTTCAGTGCTTTTTGCATGAGCTCAGGAACATGCGCCGGGACGGCCTCGTACGACTATCGCACCACGGGCCAATTGCATTATCACCAGGCTCTGAAGCAAATGCAAGCGAAACTGTCTTTTCTCGGTCGCGATAATGCCGACGCTGTGCTTGCGTGTGCCATGGTACTGATTCCATGTGGACTGGCTTTGGCTCACGGCGGCGAAAGGGTCGAGAGGTCGGAAGACTGGTTACATCACCTGCGTGGATTCCGGACACTTGGGGCGGCGATATACCAGGGAGAGAAGTCGGCGGCTGATCGGCTGGTGCCTTATCCACAGCAGGGTATCCCGGATTCTGGGGTGGGAGGGCTTGTCGTCGGCAACGATGTGGTCTTGGCGGCACCTCTTCTCGCTCGGATCAGGCGCTCGTGGCGGGACGCGCTCGAAAATTTGAAGATCACCGTGGATAGTGTGGGAGTGGCGATGGATGTGGCAGACCGTGAGGCGTACGTGGCTGCTATCAAGTCGCTGAGTTATGCCATGAACTACACTCTGAGCTGCAAAGTGTCGAACCTGTTCAGAGCTGTCTTCACCTGGCCAATTCTTGTCTCGTCTCATTTCTGCAACTTGATAGCAAGAAAAGACCACCTCGCGCTCACGATTTACTCGCACTGGCTTGTGCTCACCATGCTCGTTGAAGACAAGTGGTGGGTCGGAGAGTTCGGGTCGGAGCGCATCGAGGCTACCTTGACGGAGCTCAGAAGGGCTAGCAGTCCATTCCTTTCATTGCTGGAGTGGCCAGTGAGGATGATGGCCGAGGGGAGGTATGAAGATCCAGCCGTAGAAGATACCGAGTAAAGATCTCCGATATCGAAAGACCGAAGCTGGCAGGACTGTAACTTTATAGCGACCTGAGAACTGAGAACTGCGAGACTGCGTACATCCGATGAGGAATGCATTGTGTTGTAGCCGGAAGAGCGGGGTCATCAGACTCACTAAAGATTAGTTCAAACTGTAGCTAGAGAACACAACTTACAAAAGACTCCATGGACTTCCGCCAGAGAGTGACTTCCTGATAGACATCTTCCGTGGCAGTATCTAGTCCGCTCCCACACCGAAGACAGCAAGACACGCCAAAGAGAGCGGCAGCGAAACGATGCCATCCCACAAAGAAGTCTGGAAGACATGGGACCTCGCCTGGGACAAAGAACTTACAGACGACGAGCGACTCGAGTACCTCCAACAATGCACCGCTCCAAACTTCGTCTATGCCAATCCGGACACAAAAATCTCGGACGACTTGCCTGGCCTCGCCAGGTACATCTCGCAGGCCATTGCTGCTGCTGGAGACTCGGCTCGAGTAGAGCACGTCGACTGGACGGAAGAGGATTCCGAGAGCGTGTCGCAGTGGAATATGGTGGACGTTAAGGCGGGCACCACTTTGAAAGGCCGGAGTTATGGTAGATACGACGCTGATGGGAAGCTGGTTTCGGCTGAGAGTCGGTACTAGTGCCCAAAAAGTGGTGCATGGCCGGAGAGAGGCTCAGCTCAGGTAGAGCACTTCGATTGGAGGCTGAACAGATCCCAGAGCGTGTTCTGCAGAGTTGGAGTTATGATGCTGTTGAAAAGTTGGTGATTTGTTGTAGGCTGAGAGTCAGCGGCGCGAAAAGCATGCAGGAGAACGGATTTAAAGGCGCGGTGGAGGGTATAACCCTTGCTGTTGCTATCATGATTGGGCGATTCTGTCGGACTTAACAAGTACATACATCTTTGTACTTTGATGAGGTCGCACAAAGGCCCCTATGTAAGCAGGCAGCAGCTTACATGCATCGACTCGCATCAAATAGCGATATTCTTCAAGTACAAGTATCTTCCCACCATCCCACCTTGTGCCACCTGTAAAGATTTCTCCATCATCACTCACCCAAGTCATCTTTGTCCCAAACTGAAGGACAAAGAAAGAGAAAAAAGACTATCGTAGGGATTTTCTAGCCTAACAAGATACCCACCAGCTCGCCCCCATGGTCCACATCATCCTCACAGGCGCCACCGGCCTAGTCGGGTCCGCTGTCCTCGCCCAACTCCTGCACTCATCAACAATCACCCGCGTCTCGATCCTCTCCCGAAGACCCATCGCCGCCACAGAAGGCCACAAGAAAGCAAACGTCATCATCCAGTCCGACTACTCGACCTACCCCCAGTCCGTCATCGACCAGCTGCAGGACGCCGACGGCTGCATCTGGGCCCAGGGCAAAGCCTCGATGGGGATGACCGAGAAGGATTACACGGAGCTGACGCGCGACTGGCCGCTCGCGGCGGCGAAAGCGTTCAACGGGATTAAAGAGAGAGACTCGTCGCCAAGCGGTGGTCGTTTCAATTTTGTTTATGTTAGCGGCGAGGGCGCGGATCAGACGCAGAAAGCGAGGGCGATGTTTGGGCGGGTCAAGGGACGAGCCGAGAAGGATCTTATTGATTTGGCGAGTTCTGCAGAGGGTACGAATCTTGATGTGTACAATTTGCGGCCTGCTGGTATTGATGGGAGTGCTTCGGCGGCGAAACCGGACCGGGTGCTGTCGTTGCCTTACAGACTCGCCAGCTGGACGTATCCCGCGGTCAAGTTGATCGCGCCGAAGTGGCATACGCCGGTCAATTCGCTCGCAAAAGTGGCCATCGATCTGGCGAGTGGCGATGGGAAGCCGCTGAAAGCTGAGGCTGGTGTTGAGGCGGATGGAAGGACGATAGGCAATGTTGCTATCCGGAGGTTGGCGGGATTATGAGCGTTCTGAGGCAGAGAGGAACTTCTGTCGCGTCTCTTCCAGCTCCTCTATTGCAACGCCTGGACCAGGCTGCGAGGACACAGCTCCAGTATATTTCTCAACAAATGGTTGCTCGCCCGAATCTTTTCCTACATCGCCACAGACTGGGATCAGCTTTGCATGTGCCCAATTGATCTCCATTCCTTCGAAGATGAGACCCACGCGATCGGGCTCGAGTCGAGACCGCATGAGTACCGTGACAACGTCCCAAGTAGCGTTGGCAAGCTCTCCGAAATCCTCGATCGACGTGCCCAAGATGTCCGAGTCGACGTGTTTCCTCGGCACAAGTACGGTCTTCCCTGGTGTGTTCCCAAAAGGTGTCAAGAAAGCAACATGAGACTCGCTCTCCCATAATCGCCACTGCTCGAGCTCGCCACGAAGAATTTTCGCGAAGAGGTTGCCGGAAGTCTCGGGCGAGGAGTGGCACGTAAGGTCCATAGCTGGAGGACGTCCATTCGTGATATCCGCCTGAAATCCCTCGAGCGTTTCGTTGCTGTGCTTGGGCCCAGATCTTGATGTCACGTATCCAGGGTACGTCGTGTGGTACTCAAGCTGAGGGTCCATCATTGGCTTCCACTCGGCATCGATGCCGTGGAGCGGTATGAGTCGGATCTCAGCGGCACCGTCCCAGACTAGAGAGACTCTTCGCACTCCGGTGGCGGTTTTGACGAGTGCGGCGACGTGCTTTGCTGAGATGAGAGTTTGGACATATTGGTCTTTCTGCAGGTAGCCGAGGCTGCTCAGTGTTGGTTTTTTGATCCGGACGATGGTGTCTCCGGCTGTTGAGGGTCGGGTGGACAGAAAGGCTTCCACGTATTCGTCTTCGAAGAAAGTCAGCGAAGAGCTGGCTGCTGTGCCATCGCTGGTAGACGAAGACATTGTGGTGATGTAAAGAATAGGAGTCGGTTTTGCTTCTAGGGGATAGATTTCATGCCTTTATAGTTGTTGTCGGAGTGTTGTGGTATCGAAGTAACTCAACCATGACTCGATCGGTTGATCGACTCACACAGTGGATACCGCCCCACTTTTCAGCGCTCGGATGTACATGTACTTTCATCACACCAACATGTACTTTGATCTAGGTTCAACGGATGTGTTTGGTACCCGATACACAGTTGGAGGTTTAGTATTTAGGCTCGGTCGTGCTGCATTGTCAGGTTCGGATCGATGAAAGCAACATGTAAAACTCAGCGAACAAGGCGTGGCGTTTTGTGAGTTGTGTGAAGTCGGGTAGCAAAAGCAGTCGTCAACCGATCCAAAGGTCGTCAAAGTAATTGTATTCTACAACACATCACAGCGCGGGAAGGAAAGTTATGAAGTGATCGAATTGAATCGAATTTTTATGTCTCATGTTCATGTAATCATTATGAGCTCTGCAGTATCCACGTGGTAGCACGAATTACTCCCCAGCGATGAACCTCTCGCGAAGCTCTCTCCAAGGCACGTACCCAAACCTCAACGCCGCGCCGGACGTCTTCTTCAGTATCCACGTGGTACTTTTGTAAGCATCATCACAAGATGCAAAAACCCCATTTCAAAACGCCCCTTGTAGCAACGATGATGATGTAGAAGAGATGGCCTCGATTCTACTCGTCGTCGTTGACGTCGATCTCGGTCTCCTTCCACTTGCGGGCCGAGATCTTGCGGCGGAACATGATGTCGATTTCGCGGTACGAGCGGTTCTTCATCTCCGGAAGTTGGAAGTAGGCGACGATCAAGCAGCAGAGACCGGTGGCACCCCAGACGTAACCACACTTGCCGCCGAGGTTGGCACCGTCCTTGTTGAGCATGTACGAGGCCAGGAAGATGCAGGGGATCTCCACGATGTAGTAGGAGGCGCGACCGACTCCGGTGGTCAAGGGACGAAGACGGATGGCGGAGGTTTCACCAATGATGACCCAGCTGGAAGGTGCCTTTACAGTGATTGTCAGCGTTCTGGGACCATGTAGGAGGAAGGGGGGAGTCGGGGGAGTGTCTGGGGAGCTTTGGGGAATTTTTGGGAATTTTTGAGGGAATCTTTGGACCTACAGGACCAAGAGTGAACAGGACGGAGACAATCAGACCGAGAGAAGCCTGAGCTAAGGATGCAGCATCCTTCGCAGCCTTGGTGGAAGGGCCAGTCGATGCAGCGATGCCGAGAGCGATGAGCAGGATCGTGTTGGCGGCGGAACCCCAGAGGTAGATGGAACGGCGACCGAAGTAGGTCGTCAGAATCCAGGACAACATGACCATAATCATCTGGAGGGCAGAGGTAATCAGACCTAGGGCGAAGGCAGTGTCGGTCTTGATGCCGGCTTGCTTGAAGAAGTAAACAGCCTCTGTGGTTGCATTAGCTTGGTGTTGTGAATAGGGGGATGGGAGTATCTTACGGTTGGCAATGAGGTTGCCAGTCAAGTTCTGGGCCAAGTAGACACCACAGACGATCATGGTGCGACGAAGATCAACACCCTTGAACAGCTCAAGGTAGCCCGGCTTCTTGGCACTCGCCTCCATCTCGATGACACGACGCATCATTGCAACGCTCTCCTCCGGGTTGACAGTGGCCTTGCGACCAAGACGGGCGACGGACTTGGCAGCCTGCTCGAACTTGCCCTTGCGAGTCAACCACCAAGGAGACTCTGGCGCGAAGAAGATGAGAATGGCGAGCGGAGTGGGGAACATCCACTGGAGGGCGATGGGAATCCTGTAAGCCTCGTCGCCCGGCAGAGAGTTGTAACGGTAGGTGACGGCGCCGACGATGATGCTGCCAATGGCCCAGAACATCTGCAACATCTGAGTCGCAGGGGCGCGAAGCTGGATGGGTACGATCTCAGAGCAGTCTGGCAAAGTCAGTCTTTTGGTCTCTTTGGGGTGTTCTGGATTCAATACTCACACGCCGGCGCGTTAGCAATGAAGATGCCCCAGGGAATGCCCTCTAAGATTTGAGCGATAAACATCACTAGCATAGCGATTGTCAGCGTTCTGGGACCATGTAGAGACAATATGGGAGTCGGGGGGGGGTGTTTGGGGATTTTTTTTCCTGGTGTTTTTGTCGAGCTTTTTGCTTGGACTTACCCGGAAGAGAGTTGGCAAAGTAGAAAGAGACAATGAAGACGTTCAAGAGCATCAAACCGGTAAGAGTGGCGTAGCGGTATCCAATGCGACTAGTCAACGGACCGGCGATGAAGACACCAATCAGCGCTCCCAGCTGACCAGCTACCTGAATGGCGGACTGCCAGGCCGGGGCGACGATGTACTCCTGCTCGAGCTCGTTCCAGATACCGTAATCCTTGGTGAAGGCAGGGAGGGCCAAAAAGTTGCCTGAGAATTAACACGTTAGTGATCAGTCGAGGCTGGCTTCTCTCTGGCATCACAAGAGTGAATCAAGATCCATTTGTAGGGTAGCACGACACAGGGAATGTACTAACCCATGAGGAAGACGTCGTATGACTCCATGATGATGGTGCAAGACATCTAAACAGTTGTTAGTCAAGTGCTCTGAGCGGGTATCTTAATGGCACCGCCAGGATCAACTCACAACAAAGGCCCAGAAAGAAGCCATCGGGTAGGCTCTAACGGTCTGCAACACCGTCATGTTGTGCTCGGCATTTTCGGCCTCGATGGCGCTGGCCTTGAAGTCGGAGACATCGGCCTTCTCCTCGTAGACGGAGTTGTTGCGGGTTTCATGCTCCTGGGCGTGGACGGTCTTGGACTCGACGTCGGCCATGGTGGCGGATGGTCGAGGTGGTGCGCGGGTTGTGTGGTGATATGGGTGTATCGGTTGGAGGGTGTACAGAAGGTGTACGAGGAAGATGGGGAAGAGTAGAGCAGACAATCGAAGTTGCTGCGCGAGAGGGTGTGTGGCGGGTGTAGCAAGGTTTGTTGTAGGGTGTTGTTGCAAAGTGTAGGGGAGGTGTTTTTGTTTTAAGGAAGTGTCGTGGACGAGAAGACCACGCCAAGGCCCAAGGGAAGCAGTCACGGGTTGTTGATGAAGGAAATACAGTCAGTGAGCGCTCCAGACTGCCGTACACACGGCACCTGACCCACTCTCCCACCTATTCGACTCTCCAGAGAATCAATCACTTGGAGTCCCCACGGAGAGTGAAGTGTGGAGGTGGAGTTAGCACGCAAACTCACTCTCGCTGGACAAGTAAGTGAAAGTTAAGGCACGCTTTTCGATACGCACGTGTCCCTTCGTTACCTTTGCCGTCGGGCTGGGTCGATGCCGAACTTCCCTTTGATCAATCACTGCACCCGTACTCGGTCTGATGATTCGCCACGTCCCTCTTCGACGAATGGAACGATCTTTTGCCATGTGCTCAGGCACGAGTTCGAGTACGTCGACCGAGTCCGCTGGTCGGATCAAAATTATTGGCTAACCGCGGTCTAGATGCAATGCAAGCTAAGCGATGCCAAGTTAGCTCAAGCTGTCCAAGCGGACCTATTGCACGCGTCGGCGGCGTGCTTGGACAATGCTTTGCTGTCTTTAGCCGAGGGCCAGGCTAGGTATTGCGGCTCAAGTACTCGTCCGTCCGGTTACGTCCTAGTTGTGCTTGCCGTTTCTCGGTCGGCCAACCCTATCTGTATGCGATGGCCGGTTACAGCATCTACCCGACTTCTCTATTCTCCTCCACATCGCGATCCGGTAAGACATGCATTCGAACTCAGTATTTAGGGTAGCGGGGCCAGGGTTCGAGGTCGTTTGACACGAGATTTCGCCACTCTTGATTCTATTCCACATGCTGTTTTGTGAACGGTAGGTTCAGCCTTGTCATCGTTTTTCCACAAGGGCAAGAAGAGAAGTGCCCTGGATCGGCATGGGCTTCATGCTGTACCAGGTGCACATCTCGGCTCTCAAAACGCAGTATGGAGTCTCACTGACACAGGCACATTATTGATACACTCGAGTTGATGGTATTACCGCTTACTGAAAGTTGATTCAGTGAGATAGTAGGAATCTACTTACGATCGTATTGTCACTGCTTCAGGTGGCGGTCAACCCCACTGCCCCGGTCAACTCCGCAAGCATCTCCAGCTCGCTCGGACTAGCGTTGAATGAGTACGGCGAACTGTCCTCTCCTGGCAAAGAGACTCGGGCTTTCGTTTCGGGTACAGTAGCGGCCGACTCTCGAGCTCGGACTAGACCCTCAGTATCAAGTTGAGCAAGGATATGTAACGAGATGGACTGGACTTACGTGCTTACATAACGCCACGTGAAGAGCTGTGATCTCCAAAGCGTCAAGATTTCGGAGGCGTTGTGGGGAAGTGCGGCCGCTGTCGCAAAGGACTAGGTTCAGCAGTGAGGCGGTCAAGTCAGATATGGAGTGTGGATTGTTGGTGACGGATCAGAACAGTTGCTTTGCCCTCATTCAGAGAGTCGCAAAGGCATGTACCATGGCTGATGCCGTCAAAGCATCAAACGCATCCTTCCTGCAGCTTTCCACCAATCTCGCCTTTGGAAATACATCGGTCAGAGCAGTAGCACTTACAGATCACCACATCCACATCCCGGAAGATGACCTCGCTTTGTATGTATGCAGCAAAAGCTTCGAGACTCCCACATCGCCGGTACCCCAAAGACAATCGTGCAATCCGCATCATTTGCACGAAGCAATTGATGACTGGTCGTCCCATTCGAAGCGAGGGCTTGCATGCCGGGTATGCCGGCACTGGATGCGGTGGAATTGGTGCATCATGAGGCCGAGTCAAGCTTTTCTGCACGCGAGAGCCGCATGCAAGATGCGATCTCTGTGCAGCAAGGCTGTGTACGAGTACAAAGCTCTTCGCGTACCAAAACCAATACCGGCACACGAGCGACGCGTATCTCGACCGAGTCCACTGCGCTGCGAATGTGCAGCGTTGCTGTTATGGAACAAGCAGCTTCCTCACAGTCTGAGCAGGCCCACTGGTCCCGTTTAAGAAGATCGCCATCACTGAGAATGATAAGTCGTGAATGGTAAGTTGGGTATTCCAGCGCTCGAGAGACTAAGGGACACAGAAGAAAGGGATCTGGTGCTCCAGATTTCGAGCGCATAAATGCGTATTTTGATTGGCTCGGATATGCCGTTCGGACCGTTCTAAGCGGATGTCAATGCACTCGACTTGACATGGATTCCGATCGCCTCAAAAACCTGTACCTCTACACAACCAACACGACCTTACTATACATTTAACCAGGCCTTGTACTGATCACTTCCGGCCACTTCGAAACCGCCGAGTTCCATCCTTCTCAAGATGAAAGAATCAGACGCATGACTCGATCGCTTCACATTCCTGAGTGCCCGGAATACGCCCTACGAGATGCCGTCCCCTTATAACAGCGTCGACCGTTGGAGTTATAGCCCCATCCTTCAACGACATTGCACCTGAAACCCTCTGCGTTCGGATCAGCTACTGCGCATATCTCATCGTCTCCTCTTCCGATACGGGATCCGGCACGTCCGGGTCTCTCTCTCACACCACACTTCTCCATTCCAAGAACGAGCCGGTATGTCTCAGTAATATCACATCCATTGGCACCGCCTTTCTATCATCTCTTCTCGAACGCTTTTCTTGAAACACCGCGTTGAGAAGTCTCTGTAACGTCGCGTCTTGACACGAGTAAAATATCATATATATCACCCTCCATCTCGCTTTCTTCCCTCCATTGCTTTCTCTCCATCAATCCTCTACACATCCACACAACATGCGCACCTCAACCTTCCTCTCCATCTTCGCTGCCGCGGCATTCGCCCAAGAGGTCGCAGATGAGCCAATATCCTTCGGCACGAACTACGCTGTCCTCAACCTCGACCTCATCAACGCAATCGTAACTCCCATCGCCGCCACACCGGAGGGCCGCACATTCATTAAGAACACAGCCAAGTGGATCGACGCCGTTCACGACCTGGACCCCGCGCCTCTTTCGATCTTCACCCGCATTTACTTCAGCAACGAGCTCAAACCCGAGCTCAAAGCCAACTCCGGCTTCGCCGAGCTCGTCGAAGGCATCACAACAGAAGACGACAATTCTACGGCAATCTACTCCGACTTTGAAGTCAAGCAAGACATTGGAGACATTGTCCTGCGGAAGACCAGATACTACGCCGGCGACGGCAACGCCTTGGAAGAGGTCCTCCGCGCACAGAAGATCACGACTGTGGTCATCAGTGGCGTTCGGACTTCTGGCGTTGTACTGAGCACGGTTTACAGGCTGTTTGATCTCGACTACAAGATGTGAGTTCTTTTGTAAACACATACGTGATTTGCACCGCCGCTAATACTTCCCAGATTCGTGATTTCAGACAACACCATCGAGCCCGAGAGGCCAGTGACACAAAGTGCGATCCTCACGGACATCATCCCAAAGATGCCAGCTCGCGTCATCACCCTCGATGAAGCTCTCGCAGCGTTGGAAGAGTAGGATACTACTGTGAACCAGCCATTTCGTAAAATAATCTTTCAGTCTAGAATTCCAGATTAGAATCCGCATTTCTCATCACATCGGATCTCGTGCTTGTTCCTTACATCATGCTGACACGATCTCTCATTGGCTCGACGCTCATTTCGGTGTGCCGGCGCTGATGGTATGAGCGTGCGCCATCTCTCCATCCAAGGAGACCCTGCAAATCGGAATTGGATCTCTCAATGTCAACCCATCAATTTGAGTATGCTAGTTCCGACGGCACGAGCACGTATTACGTCTTGATCCACGGAGATGCTACTATTTAAGACCGGATATCTCAATGGCCGAACGCCAATTTGCGCAAATCTTACTACAAGTCTGCTTGACAATTACATTCTAGACATTTCAAAAAATGTACCCACCACATTCTCGATCAACCAAAACAGCCACATTACACCACAAACCCACCGCTGTTCGCCTGCCTAGGCTCACCAGCAGCCTCGAAAGTCCCATTCTCCAACCTCCTCAGACTCTGCGCCGTGGACCCTCCCGGCGCCGTCCAAGTCACATTGTGCCCCCTCTCCTTCATGAAAGCCACAGTCGCATTGTCATAAGCATACTCAAAACTGACCTGGTTCGGCACGAGCTGATCGTGCAACCTCGGAGCCGCCAGAGCCTCCGCCGCAGTCGCATTTTGGTCCAGAACATGCCATAGATTCTGCAGCACCGCGGTGATGATCCTACTGCCTCCAGCCGATGCGACGACAAAGTACAAGCTGCCGTCGGCGTGCTCGACGATGGAGGGCGAGATAGAGCTGAGCGGGCGCTTGCCGGGGCGGATGTAGTTGGCAGGCGAGGGGATGAAACCGAAGGCGTTAGACGAGCCGGGGATCGAGAAGTCGTTCATCTCGTTGTTCATGATGACGCCGGTTTCGGGGACCATGATGCGCGAGCCGAAGAGGAGGTTGATGGTGGTCGTCAGCGAGACGGCCATGCCGCTGGCGTCGCTGGTTACTACGGCCGAGGTGCCGGGTGTCTCGAGGGACTCGAAGCCGGAGGGATCGTAGGCAGAGACGTTCTGCGTGTGGTAGTCATTCAGCTTTGCGCGGACGGCGCTGGTGGTGGCGTTGGAGAGCATCGAGGCTTGGTACTCGGTCATTCCTTCGACGAACGAGGGGTCTCCCAGCTCGGTGCGCTGGCCGTAGGCGAAACGGAGGGCTTCGTCGAAGCGGTGCGTGCTGAGGTTCAAGGTAGCGGCTTCGCCTATGTCGGAGTAGCCTTCGATGATCTTCATTGCGGACATGGCGACGATTCCAGATGAGGGTGCGCTGCAGCTGCGGATCTTGTAGTCGCGGTAGGTGATTGAGGCTGGGTCGCGGATGGCGACGGTGTAGTTTGCAAGGTCTTCGAGGGTCATGCTGCCGCCGGTGGCGTTGATCGTGTTGATCGTGGCCTCTGCAATCGGTCCAGTGTAGAAAGCGTCCGCGCCTGTTGGGTGTTAGTCGGGCTCTGACAACGAAATCTGCGGACTCTCACCTCTCTTAGCAATCGCCTCCAGCGTATCAGCATACCGCCGCCTCGTAATCGTATCTCCAAGCCCAAGCAAAGTCCCATTCGGAGCAAAATCAATCGCCCACGTCGGATCGTTCACAAGGAAGTTCTCAACCCCCGAAGTCGCAGAAGCCATGTACCGGACCAGATCCGCCGTAACAGGGAAACCGTGACGGGCGACTTTGACAGCGGGCATAACCAGAGACTCCCACGACCAAGAAGCATACCCCTGGTGAAGGCGTTCCAGACCGCGAAGCTCACCCGGCACGCCGCTGGCCAGGCCGGTGTAGATGCTGCTGTTGGTATTGTTGACATACATGTCCTGGAACGCTGCTGCGGGAGCCGTCTCGCGGAAGTCAATGTACTCGTATGAGCCGTTGCTGCCGCGAACGAGCATGAAGCCGCCGCCGGCGATGCCGGAGTGGTACTGTTGTTGTTGTTAGTCCTTCGGACTTGCATTGATGTTGCTTGGTCTGCCTTACCATGCCGATTACGCCCACGCAAAAGACAGTGGCGATCATGCTGTCAGCAGCATTGCCGCCCTCTTTGAGCACATCCGTGCCAATGTTGCTGCAAATCGAACTCTCAGAGGCAACGGCTCCTAGTTGATCGTGACCAGCATCAGAGTGGCGCTTGTAGGACGGAGGGTATTTTCCGGGAGAAGCGAGTGCTAGCTGAGCGAGCAGCAAGCTCGTTAGAGTACTCTTGTGAAGAAACATGGCTGATTGGGGCAGAAACAAGAAGACGACATGTCTGCAGAAGGCATGGCGGTGACGAATATATAACGGCCTCGAAGCTTGATTAATGATTATAGTGATCAGCCTTGGGTATCACGTAACGCAAAGAAGTACTGCTGCAGTATCAGGATCCAGAGGAGCCGCTATCTCCTCGCGCCATCCGACTCCGCACTTGTGTGCAAGTGTTGATATGGGATGTAGGGCTTGAGGGAGGACGCATTGAGATGCGTTGAGATGTGGTGATGGTGGGCAATGGTCCCAATTGATCACAGGGTCGTCGCACGCAGGATTTTGCCTAACATGGCGGCAGCCATAGCTACATGGAATCGGCGAAGAACAAGCACATTGTTGTTGTGGGTGTCGTTGAAGAGAAGCTTATCTTGCATCCTTGCATTGCCGCGACATCGGCCTAAGCCACCCTGTCATACGATACATCACTCCGCATACACATGAGGTATTTTGTAAGGCACCAACTGATTCCTATCAACCATACTCTCACGCTGTTATACGTACTGATATGTTCTTGATCGTGTGTCAGGTTCAAAAGACTGAGAATTCTTCATCACTACCTACCATGATTCTCGCCGGGAGGCCACAAAATGTCTGAGGTGTAAATGTGATGTTGGACGTCGATTATTGATCGCGTTCGGAAAGCGGCAAGGGCTGTCGCTGCTTTATAAGACGCTGCATCACAGGCGAAAGCACCGACCCTTTTAACTCCGCCCTCCGTACAGTACAGTATGCCAAAGTTTGTCAATTGAACCAGCATCTCACCGGTACTAGTATGTTTGAAATATGCTGACGCTGCTGATATCACTACTCATGACGACCAAACCCAGTAAGATGCTCTAACTCGTTCTCGAGAGTTTGTGAGTATCTCACTGGCATGAGGATGATTTCGACACACAAAAGTCGCTGATACTACCGTTTGTTGACAGACTTTCGCATGAACTGAGGGCAAGGGAAATCCGCTCTCCCCAGCCTGCTCCTTTTCCCATGGGCATCGGCCAGAAATCCCACAGTTTCTTTGACGAAGTCGACGCAGCCTTTCTGTACAACTCGAACCAACACGTTTAATAATGACATTTTGCCTTCACTCGTTGATTTTTGAGCCGCACCAGTTGTGTTGAGAAAGCGACTGCCACCGGGAATCGAGCTACACCTCATCTACTTTGCCAAGCGCCTGGAAATCTAGCTTTGCATACATCCGCTTGTATGGACCAATACCTCAGCCCTGGGTATTGAATGGAGCCTTTGAATTGCTGTCACTACTCGCGCAGCACGAAGATACTTTGTCTCTGAACTTCTTCTACGACAAAACTGTCTTCGCTGGGCTTCCGCCCTTGCTTTCACGAATTGTATTGCTGCTATCTACAATATATGTCGGCTTTTCTATTTTTGGGCAGCTGCTGTTGTGCTAGTGAGATTTTGAAAACACGGGATGCTTGTCACTTTCTCGAGCCAGGCATACACGGTCACGTTGTGTTTTTGTGGAAACTCACAACAAGCACAAGACCGCTGTCAATCTATGTCAAGGTGGTGGATATTAGTGGTTGCTCCGTCCGCTCGTCATGGATATTGTGCTTACATGACCAGGCCGAACCCGACCTGAAGTACGCTGGCGCCAGACTTCTCCTCGCTAGTGGAACTCCCACTCCCGCTCGATGATGCGCCGGCATCAGTTGAGGAAGTCGAGTTGCTACCGTCACCACTCTCATCGTCACCGCGCAAACGAGTCTGAACGCAAGCAGTACGCTCCGTCTGCCCATTAGCCGGGGTAATGTCCAGCCAAAGCTGGGCCGTAACGTTCTTCGCGAACAACAAGCGCTTGCCATTGGGTGTGCTCAATTGGTAGTGGACATCGAAATTCATCCTGCCCAGATCGGACGGGCCGCCGTTGGCAGGACACAATTCCTCGCCACCCGCGTACAAGCACGGGTCTACATGGGCCAGGTACCCTTGCGCGTCGTCTGCGAACATGGCGATGCTGAAGGTTGCGTTGCCCTGGATCGTGTCGAGGCCGGTGGACTCGAAGATGAGCCTGGAGTTCAGGGTGGTGACGGACGCGTTGAATGTTGATGCGTTACTTAGGTGGGAGCCTGGGCATGGGGATGGTGGTCCAGAGGAAAGGACCGATGGTCTGGCATCCGTTTGTGCCAGTAGGAGTGACCATGAGAGAGACAGCAGGGCGAGCTTCATCCTGGCGAGCAGTCAATGGCGGAAGATGTTGTGCTAGATTGACAATGTAGCGATGAAGGTAGTATATGAGTAGGCAAAAGAGTTATAGATGCTAACGTCCGAGAAGAGCAGGAGGAGGAGGAGGGTACATATAGATGGAGTGAATGATCCTACTCTGATCAGCGGTTTTGATGGTTTCGATAGTTTCCCATTCTTACTCAACGTGGCAAAGCGCAGGATTTGATCGCCTGCACCTATTGTGGTGCATAGCTAGCTACGACTGGTCTTACTCGGATGACCGGTTTCGAAGGTTTCGATGAGTTCTTGTTTTTGCTCGACGCAGCAAAGCGCAGGATCTGGCGCCATACTCTCTTCATCCTTCAGACAATAGCGGTATCATCTGTACGGCCACAACGGCAATTGTGATCATGATCGCTCGCATTCGTATCCTTTGATGACGAGTGCGATTTGGACACATATTACTTCGACTTCATCTTTCATTTTGAAGAGAAAACACGAAGTGAGCTTGGATTCCTCTGTGTTTGCCTCAGCAGCATGGGCAACACTCTCCCGCTTCGATGCTTAAACCCCCCATCGACCTTCCGCTGCACATCCCCGAGTCGCATACCTTCTCCAAGGACGATTTCCTCAAACGGTAACACGTCAAGCAAAGGACGCACAGTTGCAGCATTGTCGCCGCTGGGCTTTCGCTCCTGCTTCTCGCAACAATAACATTGCTCCCCACTGGCTGTTTCCAGTCATTTGGCAGCTGATACGAAGTGGGCAGCATTCCGGAAATACGGCCGCTTGCCAATTTTCTTGAAGCCAGACAGACACGGTAGACAGTGCCGTCCTGTTGTGCTTTCATAAGGATCTCACAAGAAGCACAAGGCCGCTGTCAACCTGAGTCAAGTGGATGTTAGCGGTCGCTCTAATCGTTTGGCATGGTAGTAATGCTTACATGACCAGGCTGAAAGCAATCTGAGGCACGCTGGCGCCAGATTCTTCAGCGCTGGCGCCGTCAGTGCCGTTGCCACCGCTGGTCGAATTGCCGGGTCCCTCGTCGCTTGCGCCAACAAGGCCGCTGTCATCGCTCGTCGATTTGCTGTCATCGCTTGGAGCGCCAGCACCATTCGAGAAGGTCGGGTTGCTTTCACTACCACTCTCATCCTCTCTGCGCAGTCTACTCTGAACGCATTCAGTACGCTCAAATTTCCCTCCAAGTGAAGTGGCGTACACACTCAACTGCGCCGTAATGTTCTCCGCGGCCGGCAAGCTGTCGCGTAAGTCTGCGCTCAAGTACTCGGGGAGCCAGGAACTGCTGGCCAGGTCGAAAGGGTCGCCACTTTCACCGTTTGCATGAACTAGTGGCAAGATTGGGAGCACTTGCTTGCCGTCCCCGAACAGGGCGAAGCTAACGCTAGCGTTGCCTGCAAGCGTTTTGAGGCCGCTGGACGAGTAGCGAAGGGTTATCTCGGAGTTGTCGGCAGAGATAGACACGTTGAAGTATGTTGCGTTGGTTTGTGGGAATCCTGGGCATGGCGATGGTGGTCCGTAGATCGGGTCCGGATCCTCCGAATGGTACACTACTTCGGCTGTCGTGTAGGCGAGACATAGTGACAGCAACAGAGACAGTAAGAAGAGCTTCATCTTGAGCGAGTATTTGAGGGCGGGAAAAGTTGTGCGGATGTGTTGTCGTGAGGTTTAAAACGGTATGTTGTTCGACAAAAGAAACTTGAGCCTTCCAGGAGAGAGGTGGATGATGGTGTGTGGAGAATAGGTACCTCGTCGTCAGTCGATGACAGGTTGATAGGCGAGTGGCTAGGTGTTGAGGCAGGTTGGCAAAAGGGCGGCTTGTCTAGAGCGCGCGCGGCGCTAGATCATTAGCGTGCAGAACGGCAGCCATTCAGCATCCCATGCTCTCTCGCAAAGTGAAGTGAAGTGAGACAACCATACACTGACCTCACCAGCAAGCCCACCGAGACTACTAATGCACATCCTATGTGTCCCACCGGATCGCACAGCTTCTCCAGTGCATCTTCCGTCCTTACGCATTAACACAACAAGCAGAGCGCGCGCCGTATTGATCCATGGCAGCAAGCCTAGCAGACAATCTCGTACCTTATCTTCCGGCCAACATGAGGGGCGGGTCCGACCGTCACAGCTTCGGCGGCCTGGCCACAGGTGTAGGTAGCATGAATTGAACCATGCGGTATGGCCTTCTGATGAAGTATAGATTACATTAAATTTCGTTGCGAACATTCTGTCAAAAAGGGTACATACATCGACATATCGAATGTCCCATCTAGATCGTCTTTGACATTGCTGAAGGATAGCAAAATCATTCTTCGCAGTCCTCATCTTCAGCCGAGTCAGCGCTCGCTGCAACGTCACCCTCCGGAGAAGCAGCTCCAGAGGAAGCGGGCTCGGCAGCAGCAGGCTCAGTAGCAGCAGGCTCGGCGGCAACAGGCTCATCAGCAGCAGGCTCAGCAGCAGTAGTCTCAGAAGCGCCCGACGAGCCAGCAGGGCAAGTCAGATCAAACAACGGCTCCTCAAGCTCAAGACCCACAATGCCGAACGAAGGGTTGGGTGCAGGCGAGCCGTTGTTGTCGCGGAGGATGTACCACCAGACATTGTACTTGTTGAACAACTGGCAGCCAAGCTCGTCCCAGTATGTCTTCGAATTTTCCACCGAAGCCACAGCCTGGTTCTCGGTCGGGCCGGAGACGGGCCATCCGGCCTCGGTGATCCAAATCGACTTGTTCTGGGCTACGGCTTCGACGTTGTTGAGGGCGGTGTTGAAGAGGGAGGCGCCGTTGTCGATGGAGTTGTCGAGGGTGTTCTCGAAGTAGGGGAATGCTGCGGTTTGTTAGTATCTGAGACGATAGGCTTAGTTTTTCTAATCTCACCATTGAAGCCAATCCAGTCCACAGCCTCGATGACGGCAGAGTTGCTACCGTTGACCCAGTCGTTCCAGGTGTCAACGTGACCGACAGCGGCGGATGAGGCAGCAGTGCCGGCGATGACAGAGCGAGTACGCTGAATGTAATCGACAAGAACGTCAGGGCCCTCTCCCAGACCACTCTCGTTCAGGATACCCTGGACTGAGATCCTGTAGAGGTCCTCAGATCCAACCGAGATACCGACGATCAGATCAGTAAAGGCAGTGCCATACTGCTCAATGGCAGCTCGGAGAGCGTCGAGCTCATTCTGGAACGCATCGCTGCTTGCCGACGCCCACAGTCCAAGCAAGAGGCTGGTCTGTGTGTCGATGGCGGCCTGGATGGCGGAGATCGGCGTGTTGGCGGTTCCTCCCTGGATCATTGTGTACAATCGCGCCGATGAGAAGCCAGAAGTGTTTGGCAGAGTCTTTGCACGGTTGAACTCGGCTTCGAAGTCGGCCTGCTGCTTGGGGGAACCATTGGTAAGGACGTTGCCGTAGTTGAAGCCCTTGGAAAGGCTTTGAGCAGTGGCGGCGCCCACGAGGGCGAGTAGTGACAAGCACTGCATGATGTGTATTGTGTAGCGTAGAGATGAAGCGATGGAGAGATGGGAGTGAGGACGAGGTCTTGAAGGTTCCTAGATATAAGTAGCCTCGGTAGCCCGCCAGTACCTGCATCGCCTTCACAAACCTAGAACCTAGAACCAAGCCGCAAGCTCCGAGTTTATAATGCCAGAACGGGCCCGCCGGATGGCTAATTCCTTCGTGTATGCTGAACTTTGTTGAATAGACGTTTGTATCTCACTGGGATCAGCATGCTTTTTATGTGATAAGACTGCTGATGATATTACGTGAGAATCTTCGTTCCAGTGAGATACTGAAGTCTATCCTCGAGCATCTCACCGGCACAAGGACAATTTCGATACACGAAAGTTGCTGATACCACCACTTTGATCGTGTCAAGGAACTTTGGCATGCACTGAGGTTGCAACCACTGATCCGCATGAGGAAGGGAGATGCATAAAAGTAGCCGCGTGTACGCGTGCCGAGCAAAGGACTACGGTCTTGGTATGACCTAATAGCCGGTAAAAGACATTCTGATAGGTCCAACAGTCCAGAGAGATGCTGAGTACTTTTTGACTTGTAATAGTGCGCCGTAAACAGGTGTCCTGCGGGTGTTTTTTGTAGGATCCAGATGTCATCGCTGCGCTGATCTGCAACTTGGCGATGATCATCTCAACTCGAGGCGATCTTGCTGAGAGAGGTGAGGTGAGCTTCGTTTCCTGCATTTCGACAGCTCCAAGGATTATATCGCTAGCGATATTCATGATGCCTGATATCCCCAGGCTCTCTCAAGTCGACGGGATGATGAGATCTCTTCACCCTCGATGGATGTGTAGGTGATGGAGAAAGAGGAATCTTGGAACTCAGCCACCCTCAAAATGCGGAGAAGTCAAAATCCAATCGACGAAGATCTTCACACCCACGTGACTAACCTCTGGTCATCCAACGACAACGACAATAATTATTCATCCTGGCTCTAGAGATATACAGAGCACGGACAGACAAATCTAGCAGACCAGGCTCCAGACAAAAGAACAGAACCGCAAGCCAAAAGGATTGATAAACAAAAACTCTCAAAATGTCGAAACCCACCACCAGCAGCAAAAAAACACCAAATTACTACACAACCCTCTCCCTCAGCGCCCGAAAATACGACCCGACCCTCACACCGGCCGAAGTGAAAGCAGCTTACAAACGGGCCCTACTCCAACATCACCCGGACAAAAAAGCCCAATCAACCACATCAACGCCACTACCCTCATCGAAACCCGCCAAAAACAACATAACAATAGACTCCATAGCCCTAGCCTACAAAATCCTCTCCTCGCCATCCCTGAGAGCAGAATACGACTCTCACCTTCAACAAGCTTCGAGATCGCGTAACAACAAACCCAACAACAACTCAATTTCCGACCTCGACTCTGACGAGGAATCAGACATCATCTTCCGCACTGGACTCGAGACTGTTGATCTGGACGATCTGGAGTTCGTCGAGGACAGCAAGGCTGATGAGGAGACATGGACCCGAAGCTGCAGGTGCGGCGACGATGGAGGTTTCGTGGTGACGGAAAAGGAATTGGAAGCGAACGCGGAGGACGGGGAGGTGATTGTGGGGTGTAGGGGGTGTAGTTTGTGGTTGAGGGTTTTGTTTGGGGTTGAAGGGTGATTTGATCATGGTTTGGTGGTGATATATGAGTGGCGATCTCGGATGAGGATTGGTGGTTGGTGTTGGTGGTGGGAAACAAGGCTGCGTTAGGGGGTGGAATTGGGAAATCGTATCCCGAGGAATCACTCACTGCCTTCCTGATGTTGATCACGCTCGAACTTGTAGTATCGGAGAAAGCTAAATGGTATGCAAGAATGCTTCATCGTTATTAGGTCTGCTAGGCTAAGGCTAAAAGTAGTAGTACGGGTATCAAGTGTTGTTTTACCGCAAGTTGTTTTATGTCCGCGCGAAAAAAGAAAAGAAAGCTCCCTTCGTGATCCAAATGAGTCAGCCGTAGAAGAGTCCGCGAGCCAGGCAAATCCCGAGTGCCACCACTTCCATCGTGCCCAGCGTAGATCAATCAGTTCATCATGAGTGAAAAGTCGTGACAAGGAGAAGACAAGAACAAGGAGAACACCACCTCCTCCTTCGCCACCTCGCCCTCAACCAACCCTCGAATCAACCGGCGGCGGCGCCCCATGCCCGCCCGCACTCGCCTCCGCCCCACTGACAGCACCATTGCTTCCACCACCATGCTCGCCACCACGCCCGTCCCTCCCATGCGGATCAAACCCATAATTCCGCTTAATCTTGCCCCACTTCGCCTGCTCAACCCGCTTGCGGTCCTTCGCATACTGCCCAAAAGCATTCCTCTCATGGGCCGGGGCACCCTCATTCTGATACTCGGCCTCCAACTCATCCAGCTCGCTCTCGTCCGAGCTGGAGATCGAGCTCGAGCGGCTCCCCTGGCGATAGATGATGTGGTCGCCCTCGCGCTTCTTGCGCTCGCGCTGCTCGCTCTTCATCTTGTTCATCTTCTCGGCGTCGCCGTTGCAGTCGAGTGTCAGGATGTGCAGGCCGGGTAGGTTGGCGGAGATGTAAGCTTTGAGCAGTGGCAAGAGCTCAGCGTTGGGCCTATAGGTGCCGGAGTCGTTGTCGATGACGAGCTCGTAGTGGCTCGGGTCCTTGGGAGGATCTTCTTGGGGAGGGCCGCCGGAGATTTCTTCAGCGGGGTGGGTCGGGTTCTCTTCGTGGGGTGGAGGGTGGGATTGGGAGGAGGATTCTGTGGGTTCTGGGGGAGGAGGGCGGCGCGGGTGTTTTAGGCGGCGGATGAAGAACTCGCCCGAGAAGGCGATGTACATTGAGACGTCGCTGTGCATGGTGTGCTTGCTCAACATGTCGATGCCGAACTCCTTGCCGGTCTCGGTGAAGCGGAAGAGGGCGTCCAGCGTGAGGACGTAGGTGAAGATGCGCGCGCCTTGGTCGTAGTGTACGAGCTCGAGGAAATGCTTGGTGACCGCCATCCCGGGGTTCTCACCAAAGCAGCCGTAGATGGTTGATTTGTCGAAGTTGTACACGCGGGCGTGTTGGTGGTGGAGCGCTTTGGACAGGACGAAGCCTTGCAAGCCCGAGTTGGTGAACATGCGCTTCGCCCAAGGCTTGAACTCGACGTATCTATGGTAGAGCTCAGGTGGCACGGGTCCTCGGAGTTGGAGTTGGTTGGCCTGGAAGTCATAAGGTCTGGCCTGTCGCTTTTCGCCCTTGTTCTCCTGTGCTTGATCACTGCCACCCGCAGCACCCGAACCGTCGCCCACAGTGCCCTCTTCTTCGGACGGGTTGTGCGTGTTCGCAATCCGTCCGAGCAATGGACTGTAATGTCTTGTCCACCATTGCGGTCCAAGCGTGTACATCCTGCCGTTCTGTCCATCCTCGGGAGTCTTCCCCAGTACCGTCATGCTCACGAAGATATCGCCGTGCATGTGTTTGGCCATCCTGAAGCAAGTCGCAACGGCGCGAATCACATACGCGCGCTTGCTGCCGGCCTTCTTCTCAATGTGGAACCGCTGCTGATCGAACCCTTCCCAGCCTTGGAGGGCGGGTACGTGAATGTGCACATTGCCGAGTCTGTCGTCCTTGTTCGCCGGGTCCTCGTCGTACAATCGCAGCTTGAGCTTGAATCCGTCAGCCGGCGCATTTGCGACAATCCAGTCCGCATTCCACTCCGGGTCCGTATTCCGCCTGACGGTAGGGGTTCGGTATTGCAGAGGAGGGTCCTCTTTGTGTCGCATCGGCCCGTCGGCCTTGCATTCGGCCACCACGAACGGATCCGAGGACAGCGAGTTGATGTCGGCCATGGGCAGGTTGGTAGCCCTATGGAAGGTCATCTTAACCGTGTAGCCGCCCGGGCGGTAGGGTATGGGGGTGCTGTCATAGCCACCCGCGGGCTGGTCGTTGTCTTTCTTCTCGTCCTCGTTGGCGTGGTCATCCTGCCTCTTCTCGGCGTCTCTTGGACCCGGCCGCGCTCTGCCAGCTTCTTGCGCTTGTCGCTTCTCCTCCGAGATGTCGAGAGGTTGGATTGTCTTTCCGGTGCTGACGCCGTTGTGCTGCGCGTCTCCTCCTCCAGCCTTGGTCCCTGCGTTGGCTCTCTCCATGCTCTTCACGTTCCGCTCGCTCGGTGGGTCGGTCGGATAACCTCTGGTTAAATGGGTGCTGTAATATGCGCAGGCAGTCCGTTCGCTGCAAGCCGATCACATGCAAGGCCCAACCTTTGTTTCTTCTATCCTAGGAATACCGAGTATTGTTGCGCGACGGTGAGATTCCTATCTCTGGATAAAACAAAGAACAACAACGAAAAACACAAACCAGAGCAAAGGTGGGCGCAGTGAGGCACATAAAGCTATCTTCCTCCGGCCAGCCTGCACAGCGTAAGCGAGGGAGGGGGCTGGCGCAAGTCGCATGCATACGTACGCAGCCCAAGCAAGCCTTCGTAGGCGAACGAGGATGGATCGGACGGAAGCAAACCTTAGCAATCAATTCACTTGGGCCGGCGCCAAGCGATCGCCTTAAAACGCTTAGCAATGCTTGTCTTGTGATAAAAACAGGATTCGGGGCAGAGATTGACATCATAACCCGGCAACAAGGGCCCTCGAAGCGGCCGTGGGTGGTCACGTATCACGTATCACGTATGCATCTGCAGCGTGTCGTGCGTTTCCCTTCTGCAGGCCAAGCTAAGCCAGGCTACCCAGCCGTGTCCCGTACATACGAGTCAAACGACCGTGCCAGCCCTGCGTTTTTGCCAGCCTTGTGATAAGGCAGAATCGAGGAGGAATCTGAGGAGATGGCGTCAAACTTTGCTGAAGGAGACAACCCCGAATCTCCACTGTGATGTCCACTTTGGAGATGAGAAAGAGTCAGCTAAGTCCAAGAGGCACACCGGCTCCTCTTGGCAAGGCTGGTGCATTCGTGGTTTCTGCTACACGGCACATTCTACCCACCTTGGCTCCTGTAGAGTTGTACGCCAAGCTGGGAGAGGAATACAAAAACGATTTTGAGTGGAGGCATATATCGCGACCGTTGATCGATATCACGTAAGACCGAAGACCGCAGTGGCCGATCCTCGGGCAGGGGAGCGTTGTCAAGGGAGAAAAGGTCAATCGCGACGATGATGCTTGCGAGGTGATTATCATTGTGTAACGCGATGCATTCGGTTGTTTCATACGCGTGCGAAGAAAAAGCCAAAGCCACTCAGGTATCTCAACCAATCCATCCAAATGCTACCGTACATAACACAAACGCCGAATTGCCGCACTTCTTCAGAAATCGTCGTCGCCCATGTCGAACTCGTCTTCGCCGGCCTCGATGAAGACGAGGCGGGTGCCTTCTGCTGCTGTTTGCCAGATCTGGAAGATGGTTGTCAGTAAATTGAACACATGAACTTATCCTCAAACGGGGAAGACTTACATCCAACTGCGCGTACTCGTCCAAGCAAGCCTCGAGCTGCTGAGCCGTGAAGCCCTTCGCGAGAACCCTCTCCCTGACTCTGCGCATGTCCAACTCTCCCTGTCCCTCACCGGTAGCAGCAGCGCCACTGTCGCGCATTCCGCGGATCAAGTTGAAGATCTTCGTGCTAGGCGACTGGTCGCCGCGGCGGTCGCGGTTGTCCTCGTACAAGCTGGCCTTGCTGACCTCGATCAAGCGGAGCGCCTCGTCGACATCATCGCTAATGACCTCGTTGGCGAAGCGCAGACGCGCGAGAGCCTGCGACAGACGCAGGATACCGAGCAGTGTACGCGGCGATGTGTGTGTGAAAGTCTTCTTGCCGGCCTCGTCGCGCTTCTGCTGTTGGCGCAGGCGGACGTAGGCGCCGACGAGGTAGTCTGAGATTCCCTTGGGGACAATAGGTCGGTAGGTACGGGCGCGTGCAACCCACTGCCTCACCTCGTTGGGGGAGAAGATGATTCCGCCGCCTTGGGGCTCGGGGTGGGCGTTGTGGATGTGGACGTAGGTGACGTGGCGAGCGAGCTCTTCGTCTGTGTCCCTGGAAGGAGTGTCCAGGATGAGGAAGAGGACGTCGAATCTACTCAGCAGGGCGGCGGGCAGGTTGATGTTTTCAACGGGCGAAATGCGAGGGTTGTAGCGACCATACAGCGGGTTGGCTGCTGCAAGGATGGATGTTCTGGCGTTCAGCGTGGTCGTGATGCCGGCCTTTGCGATAGAGATGGTCTGCTGTTCCATAACCTCGTGAATGGCCGTGCGATCACTGTCGTCCATCTTGTCGAACTCGTCAATGCAGCAGGTTCCGTTGTCAGCAAGCACCAAAGCACCACCCTCAAGAATCATCTCGTCGGTGACTGGATCTCTCATGACAGCGGCAGTGAGACCGACACCACTGCTACCGCGACCGGTAGTGTACACGCCACGAGGAGCAACCTTGGTGATGTACTTCAACAGTTGCGATTTGGCAACACCAGGGTCACCCATCAGGCAGACGTTGATGTCACCACGAATCTTCATACCGTCACCCATCTCCTTGGAGACACCACCAATCAACTGCAGAAGCAGTGCCTTCTTGACATCCAGGTGACCGAAAATTTCTGGAGCAATGGATCGGCTGAGGTATTCGTACAGCTGACCTGATTGCTCCAACTCGGTCATGCGCTGGATTGTCGACGGTGCCAAAGCCATGTCGTCGTATGCCTGCTTGTGCTGGTGGACGTATTGAGCCTCGAGGTAGGTGTCCGTGAGCAGACCAGCCTTGATCGCCTTGAAGCCTGTGTAAGGTATAGGCAGGAAAATGCCAGCAATATCGACAACGTCTCCAGGGTTGACTTGGCGGCAAAGCTCACCGTGACATTGAATTGTGAGTTGACGCGGGATGTGACCAACGGGAACCTGGTCGGCCATCTCCTGGATCTTGATCTCCTGGAAGGGGAGGAATCTCGAAGCGCGAGTCGACAAGAAGAGTTGTCCCTTTGCATTGTTCGACTGGCATGCGTCTGACGAACACTCTACCAGGGGTGTGAAGTTTTGGGTTGTGACAGGTTGGAAGATCTCATGACCGCAGCGATCGCAAGAGTAAGCATTGACCTGCACTGAAGGTTTGACATCGGAGACTCTCGTCGCAATACCGCGCACAGTGATGAGGTGACCAAGGTGGTCGCCTTTCACATTGCGGACAGCAAGCGCTTTCTTGCTGACTTCGCTGCTTGAGCCTGAGGGTGTGATTGGCTTGAAGTTCAGTGTGTATCTCCGTGTCAAGGCTCGAGGGAAGACGGATTCTGCCGCTGCCTGCTCGTTGCCGCTGGCCTCCAGCTGTTGCATGACGGTTTCGTTGTATTTCGCGCGCTGTGTCATGATGATGTCCAGCACATCCTCCTTGAAAGACGTCTCCTGCACTGGTCGTGGGAGGGTGTTGTCGACTGCGCGAGAGAAGATCTCAATATAGTGGTGGGCGTTTTTCTCGATAGAAGCGACCAGTTGTAATTGTGAATCTTCGGGCAGCGTCTTCTCGTACTCCTGGATGTCGTCCAAGCTGATTAACACCTGGTTTGTCTTCCTGTCCGCGACATCTTGCAGGATATCCATGTACTTTTGCTTGCTTCTCCTTGCAGCGCACCCATTGGCGTCGTCCATGAAGTCGTACTCATCGCTCGCATCGTCGCCGTTCAGGTTGAGATCCTCCAGGGCATCCTCTGCTTCGGTGGATGAGGATTTGAAGTTGCGCAGGAAATCCTCGAATAGTCGCTGCTGCTCGGCGTAGTCGACCAGGAATCTGGTTTGAAGGAGCGCCATGGTGGTGAATGTTTGTAAGTGTGTAGTAGCAGCAAGATGTGTTTGCGCTGTCGCATCCCATCCCAAGTTTGGCGGGCGGGAAACACAGCAACACTAAACGCGTGACGCGAAGCGGCAGTTGCCGTGAGGGCTGATTCTAGATGATCTGGAAGCCTTCTTCTTCCGATTTTTTCACTCTGTCCTTCAGTCTGCTATCCATCATGGCCTTCATCATGACCTTACCGCACGCGTAATATGCCACTCGGTGTCGTAGCTCATGATTTTGGGGACGCAAGGCATACAGCATGTGTAACGTAGGGGTTTCCAGGCTAGGCATCATGGCAAGTAGTATTTCCCAAGGACAGACAACTTTGCATGGACAGTTCAATATACTTTAATACCCTAGACAGGCCATGTACTCTGGATCGACCATCACGGAAAAGGCGAACCATCTACATCGAAAAGAGGGCCAGCAAGGGAGCTATGTGCGGAACGTGCATACAGCAAAGTAGAACACACCCCTTTGGTCATGCCACATTCCAGTTCACTCAAGGTCGCAAGTACGCCGCGACACGTCCTTGTTCAAGAATGGGACACTGTTCTCCCTATCCTTCGAGCATACTACCCTCGAAGCGTCCGTCTATAACTGCGGTCCAGTCCAAGCCAACACATCATAGCACGACCACAAGTCAGTGCCGATATAACACAATGGGCCTCCTGCCGAGGACGAGATCCTGCCGCGAGTGTGCACCCAAGTTCTACCGCCTCGCAGGCTGGGTAGCGCTGTGCGTAGCACTGTTCCTCATCTTCGAAGCAGCACACGAGCTAGCCCGACCATCATCAACAGCGACAACAGCACCACCGCCACCACTCTCCCTCCACCAACCCGACAAAACCTACGCAGACCACCTCCGCGGAATCGCCGCCAAGCTCTCCTGGACCTCCCAGAAACCCGATTCCCTCTACATCTACAGACCCCTCGGCTCCGAAGGCGAGCAGTTCCCCTCCGCGGACCGGGCCAAAGTAGGCAAATGCACCGTGCTCTTCGGCAGCCACGCGTACGCCTACCATGCGGCGCTCGACACGCACGTCAACCACAACCAGCTGCACCACTACCCGGCCTACGTGCTGGACCGCTCCATCCAGGACGACCTGTGGTCCAAGCAGGCCGCGATCCTCGAGATCCTGCTGCTGGAGATGGAGAAGCCCGCCGCCGACCGCCTGCAGTGGCTCGCGTGGTTCGACGCCGACCACATGATCATCAACCCTGCGGTTCCGCTCGAGACTTTCCTGCCGCCGCCCGACATGGCGGGCGTGCACGCGCTGTTCGCTCGCGACTGGAACGGCTTGAACGACGGCGCCTTCATGATCCGCGTGTCCGCCTGGAGCATCGAGCTCATGTCGGCGGTCCTGGCGTATCGAGTTTGGTTTCCTGACGCCAGCCTGCCGTGGAGCGAGCAGTCGGCGATGCAGATCGTGCTGGGCGAGGACGATTTCAAAGAGGGCGCCGTGTATGTGCCGCCGCGGTGGTTCAACGCTTATCCCGACGGCGATCCGCTTTACAAGGCTCAGCCGGGGGATATGGGGTTGCACTTTGCGGGCATGGGGAATAAGGGTGTTTCGATGGAGGAGTGGCTGTTCAAGGTGGAGAAGGATAAGGAGGATTGGGTGGTGCCGTTGGATCGGAGCAATTTGACGGGTCAGATTAGGTGGTTCTGGGATGGGGTGAGGATGGAGTTGCATGGGGAGTGATGGAGGTTGAGAGGGAGTCTGCGGTGGAAGGAGTGGTGTGAGACGTCGGGAGCGATCATGAATGCTTCTTAGACCAACGGGAACTCCTGCATTCGAGTTTGTTCATGGGGAAAAGGAAATCATTGGATTCTTGGCTGCGTTTGAACGTGCGATAGAGGATTCATTAGTGTGTGTGAGTGACCGCCACATCTTGCCTGTAGGGCGGCGACCCGATCGGCTTTTCAGAGCAGCGTCTTCAGCCCATCAGAGCAGCGCTTCCAACTCTTTCAAGCAACTCCTTCAGCTGATCAAACCAGCCCATCAAACCAGATCCTTCAACCCACCCGCCTCATCATCCCACTCACGCCCATAAGTCTCCTTCAACAACGCCAAAAACGCGTCCCCGCCCCCAGCAGTATCCTTCAACCAAGTCTCCATAGAATAAACATCATCCGTGCACAACTCAGCAGCAGCCTTCCACTCCACCGCCTCCCTGCCCTTCCTCTCCAACTCCACCGGATCATTCTCGCTATAAGTAGCGAGCTCGCGGCGCAGCCCCCCAATCTCACTCTCAAGCAACTTTTTCGAACCGAGCAGTTGCTCGCGCGACTCGCCGCTCTCGTCGAGCATCTCCTCGTCTTCCTTGCGCCGCGCTTCTCCCTCCGCGATCTTCGCTTTGAGTTCGTTGTCGGTGGCGAGGGCTTTTTCGTAAGCGGTCTGGGCGCTCTCGAGGGACTTTTGCAGGGCGAGCTTGTCGTCGGAGATGAAGGACCAGTACCAGTTGCCGGAGCCGATCTTCTCGGCGCGGATGCGGCTTTCGTCTTGGAGGGCTTGGACGTAGTCTGGATGGTGGTGGTGTTAGTGGGTGGGCAGGTCCAAGGGAAGACTTATGAGTAACGCGATGCGATGCGATGCGATGCGATGCTGGTCTGGGTGTACCTTTCACTTGCATGCCGTTGATCTGGGCGACGGACGGCAGGTGTTTCTCGAGGTCTTTGATCGTGTGGCATGCGCGGGACTTTTGGATGTAGGTGAGGGCTGCTGCCAGCTTCGCTGGGGTGCAGTTTGTTTTCGGTGCCTGCGAGGTGCGTTAGATGGGTGGTGGCAATGGATGGATTTGGGCGGCATACCATGACTGCGGAGTCTGTTTAGATGGGATCAGTTGGTGGTGTGATGTGTTGATGATTCTGGTTGGTTTGTAGATTGGCTCGGAGAAGAGTGAGGTTGAAAGATGGTTTAGGCTGCTGTCGACATATGAGGCAGGAACGACTTGATCGCGCCTTCCCAACGTGAGCCACGACGCTTTTCTGGCGGATGATTGAACCGAGATTCTTCGTGTGAGTTCAATCAAAGGTGTATACGATGCGGCGTATTGAGATCGCGTTAAACCATTCGTGATGCATAATGCAGCAAGTGATCCCTTGTCTTGTAGATGCCCTGGCTCTGTGCTGGTTGCTGGGTACTTCTGCGAGTGTTGTGCAGTGCGTTAAGGCGTCGCATCGTGATTGTACAACTACATAAGCTTGAATGTATGTAGGCGGATGCTTGTCGACCTCATCCTGATAGCTACGTACCAACTCAGTCGGAAGCGATCACGAATGCTCCAGCTAAGAACACTCCATGCTTCTCGTGATGCGTGAGCGCCTACCCGGAGAGGGGAGGCGACACAGCAAGTGTTTCTGTGTGCACTGGCCCTGCTGACGATCGCGAGTGGTGCGCAGTGCAGCGAGGCATATCACTTGATTCTGTACATATGTAGCAGTATGCTGCATGTCTCATGTATGCGGATGATGGTTGACGACATTGACCTCAGTATTCGCCTGATCTGGTCTCGGAAAGCAATCAGCATGGCGGCCTCCACGCATACATCTATGGCTGGCGCAAGGACAGCCGGCAGGACAGCGGAGAGGGAGCACAACGACACAAGGGAGCAAATTGAGCGAAACGAGAAATCTTCTCCAGGTCCCATGATCCGAGGACCAAAAAGACAAACTGATGAAAACTGGATGCCAAAGCATCAATTGCATAAAGCAGTGTAAAGCAAAAATTGTACTCATGTGTGCCCGAAAGCACATCACAACCGGAACTCGCCGCGCTGTGCAATGCAGAAGTTCCTATTGGTCTAAGAAGCATTCGTGATCGCCTCCGACTGAGTTGGTAATACTGGAAGGCGCAATCAAGGCCACACTCCGAGCTACTGAGAGATACACGTACATGTATGATTTTTGCTGCATCTTCACCACACGAATTCACCAAAGTAGATCCTGAGAGCATGTCATTCATTCTCATTCATTTCATTTCATCGCTGCTCTATGGCCGTTACTTGAACAATCTCTGGCTGACTATCATCCCCTCACTCCTTCTTCACTGAAACACACTGCCAAAGAAATATCAAATAGCCGAGCACCAAATCCACCATCAACCCTGCTGAATCTGACGCTGCAGCTCGGAGTTCTCCTCAGTCAACAGCTTGACGAGCCTGGCATTCGCAGTCGCAATCTCTTGATCGACTGCGGCGATCTCTTGACTGACTCCGGCGATCTCTCTCTCGAAGGATGCGGAGTGAGCCATCAATTCTTGGGTGATCTGATTCATCTCCTGAGAGTGATTCGGAGTGTTCGAAACCCGACGCTGGATGTCCACACGAGCATTGCTACTGTGCTTGTGGCGAGTTTCGAGATCTACACGGGCCTCTTTGAATCTGGTCGCGAGGCGAATCCTGCCCTGCGTAAGACGACGAAGCTTGGCAATGAACCCTTCAACACCAATGCTTGCTTCTTCACTCTGCTTTTGCTGCGGTTGCTTGCGCACATCTCTCCTCGTAGCGTCATCGCCCAGCTTCTGGAAAGGAAGTTCACGTCTGGTGGGTGTACCGTCGCTGTGGTGTCTAAGGCGACTCGCAGCATCATCGCCCGGCTTCGGCACATGAAGTTCACGTCTGGCGGATGTAACGTCGCTGTGGTGTTCAAGGCGAGGTGACTTTGGACTACTCTCGATGGACGTATCGGCCAGCAATTTCCGACCAGAAGAATGGGGCGTCACCGTGTTCGGAGACAGAGACGGGCCAGTGACCGACCGCCTAGCTGTGAGTCGGTTGCTCGATGGAGATTGAACATAGACCGGTCGCTTGCGAGGGATGAACACGCCGCTCGATGGAGACTGACCAGTGGCCGATCGCCTGGGTAGGGATGCGTTGCTCGATGCGCGATCTGACAGTCGACTGCTGCCTGATGTCCGCAATCCGGCCGTCGACAGAGAATACGACCCGCCTGGCGCTGGAGTCACACCTGGTGTGCCGAACACATCTCCATCATTCAATGTCGCCATGTATTGTTCATTGAGGGTGAGACCACCACTCGATGCATCTGGACGATCACTCGGTGTCGGTGGAGGACGCATGGAAGAGCGGTCGGTGGTAGACGTGGGCTGATTACCGTCCAATGTACTAGATGTATCGCTTCTCGGTGAAGGACGCATGATAGGACGGCCGGTGATTGACGTGGGCTGACAGGTGATCGGTGTACTGGATGTACCGCTTCTCAGCAAAGAGCGCCGGAAGGGACGGTCGGTGGTTGGCGTGGGCTGAAGGCCGCTCGGTGTTCTCGGTGAAGGTTGCGGACCAGACGAAACGCGGCCGGCATCAGACTCAAGGTCCGGATCGATGTTGTATCGCTTGCTGTAGACTGCATAATGAAGCATCTCACCCTAAAGCGTGTCAGTTTGCATCTCAATCTTGGGAAAGGCGATTCTTACCTGATCCTGGCCTTCGAATAGGGTTTTCAGCTTTGGGAAGGTATCATGATCGTTGAACATGGCCCACTTCTTCTCGCCTTGAATCGTAGCCAGCGTATAGCTGATGTAGTGGCCTGACTTCCAGTTGCTCAATGATACCAGGTCATATTGCAATGCCGGCAGGTCCTTCGCAGCAGCAGCGAGTCCCCTTGAGGGTAGCCCATCGAGGTATGCGTAGGGAGCAAGGTCCAGTGTCTCTGGCAGGGCCACAGGGTTTGGATATCTTACCGGGCCCTCGGCAAATGGCCCACGGCGAAATGCAAAGCAGATATTCTGACCCAGCCGAGTGAAGCAGCGGTAAGCGTGCAAACCCTCAGGGTGATCACGGACATGTTCGCAAAAATGGGCAGATCCCTCGTCGAGAATCTCATGCTTCCACAGACCCAAAAGCTGATCAAGGTCAACCTGTTCGTGTTTAGCTATGCCTTGCGGGAAATCGAGGTATTCCACGAAAAGATGCTCAAAGCCGCGCGCCAAGATCTTGCATTCCTCCAGACCACATGGAATCTCTTTGGCGTACTGGGAGAAGAACATGTCGGTCACATCGCTGTCATGTCCCTCGTTGCGGAATGCTCCCCAGTAGGACGGGGCATCAACTTCGACATCAAATGGGGGTTGGCCTCGCGTGGCTTCAGCTCCTTGGTCTTTGGACATCCGATGGTAGGTACCTCTAGCTTTAGCTAAAGAAGAATCGCATGCCATGCTCAGCCAGTCAATGTGGAGGCTAAGCAACTGTGCAGACTCCTCCATGACATTCTGCCAACGCGGGTCGAGAGCCATAGCGGCTCCTAGCAATCGTTCCGTATCACGCTGAGGTAACCGCGTACCACCAAGGTCCAATGTACTGAACAGCCTTTGCAGTTCGTGTACCCATGCACGAACATCAGCAAGTTTCTCTCGGCGACGGGCAACCATCTGTGTGTTGTTGAGGTCGCCAACCACTTCATGCGAATAGACAAACTCGTTGTCGGACAAGCCGGTGTTGTCTCTGAAGGGTTGGTTACCGCCAGCGAGGAGGGTGCGAAAAGCCTCGTTGTTGTGCAAAGTCTGCAGCATGGTAGAAAGGTAACACGTCAGGCCCAGGTTTGCCATGTTTCGCTTCTCGGGAACTTGATTGCCAAGATGCAAAGAGCCACCACCGCGTGCAGCGCCAGCACCACCACCGCGTGCAGAACCAGCAACACCGCTGTGTGCAGAACCAGCACCACCGCCGCGTGCAGAGCCAGCACCATCGCCGTGTGCAGAACCAGCACCACCGCCGCGTGCAGAACTACCGCGCATTGGACCAAGCTGCACATGTCTGCCGGATGCCTGCGGCGCGTTCTGTATGTACCTTGCGGTGACTGCGGGATCAAGAGGCGCAAGTACACCATCCCAGAGCGGTGGGTTGTTTTGCCGGAGGTGTTCACGGAAGTCTTCTCGGATGAGATCGGTCTGATCGTCACGGTTCTTCTTGGCCGCGTTGCAAGGCCAAGGCTCGACGCACAAGTTGCAATCTTCCGGTCTGAAATTGCTTAGTGTCATAGGCAGGTCAGGAGGAAATCCGGTACTCATGTTGAGATGGTGCACGCCTTTGCCGACAGATATGCCGAGTATGTGCCGTGTGTAGCAACACACAGGAAGTCTCAATAGCGGTGAAGCTCTTAGACATCCATTGTGTGCTAGCAAGTAGAACACTGCACAGATCAACTCGGGAAGGTCGAATTTGGTGGTGGTCCTGCTGTCGCAATCGCGCTTGAGAGTAACGAAAGCCTTGTAGAATATACCGTAGATCGACTCCCATGACCAGTCGACAGGGTCGGGGCCACCCGAGAATGGATAGGGCACGCCGTTCAAACGACGAAACCTCCGATCAGTGCTTTGCTCCACGTCCTCCAAGAACTTCATGACTTCTGGCAACCTGTGTGTACGGGCACCGCCGATAGCGCCCTTTATGCGCCACAGGTATGTCGATGCCGCCGTATCCAGATCTGCGATTCTCTCGCAAGCCAACAGATCAGCCACACCAGTCTGCCATTGCTGATAGTTATGTGCCTGGAATGCGTCGTCAAATGTAGTGGCGAAGCGCTTAGGCTCACTCCATGGGATCTGTGACCTGATGAGATGAATGTGGTCTGTACGCAGGACACACTCAGCCTTCTCCTCATCCGAAGTCGCAGAATCCAGCTTGTGCAGTACCTTGAGTACGACACTCCGATTGCTGCCACACAGCTGATTCGCGTACACTTTCGTCAACAACATGTTGCTAGTAATGTGCTCACGCGGTGTGCCTTCTTTCCAAACCAGAGGTTGTGCAGTTTCGAGGCTACACATTAGCTGGCCTTCTTCGGCGACAATCGTACTGTGGAGGTAGCCATCAACCCAGTAGTCAGGGTCTGTTCCGGACCCTGCTCTGCGCTGAGCAAGAAGTGCTTCGAGTGCTTCCGCGACCTCCTCCGGGTATCTGCTCCGATCGACACTTCCAAAAGCAGCGTCATTCTCTCGAAGGCAGTAGATCTGGATGATGTTGCGGATCCGCGCATGCTCGGTAATCCGCTGGCCTGATGAAACTGTCTGACCTGCTCGGCTTGGTCTTTGGCGGTATGGCCGAGCTGATGGATTCGACTGATCCGCTTGGTTTGCTGGGCTCTCCTCATCCGAGCGGTGTGCTGGGCTCTCTTCATCCCAGCGGTGTGTTGGGCGTGCCTGCTCCGCTGGTGCACTGATCGACGGCGCAACACACCTGGAACACAAGCGAAACACAGCGCCTTCTATGATGGTCAGATGAAAGTGGTTGCAGACAGCCAAAGCCCCGCAAGCCATGCACGCATGATACTCTCGTGTTGTTTGAGTTTGAGAGCACTGGCAATGGATTGGTATGGGTTCGTCGCGCGAACGTTGCACGTCATTTGCGTTTGCGCCGTCCGCCCAGGCAAGCATCAGATCCTTTGTGTGAAGGAAGCGAGAGTTGATGCACTGCATGACAAGGAGTCCATTGGCGGTGTCCGGAGCTGTCTCGATTGCAGCCAGGAACGGTGCGATCGCGCTTGCCCTTGCCGTCGGGGTAATGACGCCAGCCACCTCGTCGAGTTGGGCGATGTCTCCATCTAGGTGGTTGTCCAGATGGGCAAAATCCAAGCTTTGGCTTTGTATGAACAGCAGAGGCATGCCGTGCATCTTGCTCAGAAGCGCGAGCGCCCATCGAATCTGGCCAGGAGTAGCACGAGTGAGGTGAATCACACTTACGATGTTTTGAGCGATCTTGCGCAACTGAGTCTGCTTCCCTTGGCTTAATTTCACGCCAGACCATGTCTCCTTATGTTCCAGGCCAGAAAAACTGAAAATTGGCAAGAGGTCAGCGATTGCACCTTCCTTTGGGTCGGCCAAGATGGGTATTGCGACAACAGTAAGGTCAGTTGAGTCATTGTCGCCGAATTGGAACGTAGGGAGTAAGACTGCAGGCTTGTCGTCGACGATTCCTTGCCTCATGGGGTATGGTATCTGTGCAGGTACATCAAGTGAGTGAGTGGCTTCCATGCTCATTGCAACGACCAGAAGCTGGTGTTTAATGGCAGTAGGTATCCTGCTTAGTGGCATGGGTACGCGTTCGATCATGTCATGTAATCGTCGCGCTAGCATTGCCGCTTTGTTGTCGTCCATTGCGAAATTGTCCTTCGGTACCGAGAACATACAGCACTCTGTCAATCTTGCGTTGCCCAGAACATCACGCATCAGCTCTACACTCGTGCGCAGAAGGTGTGGCTGGTCAACGAAGCAGAAGTGGTAATCCGTACCGTCTTTAAGGATTCTCGAGCAGTTGAATGGCACGGCCAGACGTATCTGCTGAGGAAGGAAGTCGGTGAGATCCCTGGTCGGACGGGCGTCTACTGCGTGGTAAAAGACGCCGCGAAGACGCTCAAGGCTGTCGCCGACAGGATCGCAGATCACGAAGTCGAAGTCGTTAGCCGTTCCGCGAGGATTGAGCTCGGTCACATCGGTCTGCATGCCATTCCTGCGGTATAAGCTGTGAATTTTCTGGAAGTCTGCGTCATCCGGAGCCGCTGCAGACGCGAGACCGAGGCCTTCCACACGTGGTAGGTCGGTGTCAGGGGTAAGTTTCATTTGAAGCTTGAGGAGCTCCATGAAGGCGCCTGTGCGCTGGACTCTGACCTTTTGCGAAAGAGGATGCAGCGGGCAGCTCAACTTGCCCGAGCAGCGTCCGCCCTGCGAAAGTACAACATAGCAATGGATATCTGCGTTGAGACTCCCTGCCGGTTCCGATTGCGATGATCTGTTCAGTGTGGAGATGCGGCTGATGTCTGAAAAGGGCATGGAACGACCCAAAACTTTACTTTTCTTGTACACACTGTGATCATGACACTGAAGCTCTCTGATGCAAGGCATGCCTTCAGAGTCCAGGACGGCACAATGGAGATCCGGATCGACGATTGTCACGGGAAGTGCTCCTGAAGAAGTGTTGCGAGGAGTGGTGGTGGTGTCCTCGGGACGTCGCGATTGTTGCTCGAGACGCTGCGCCGTCATGGGAGACGCTCCAGAGGGAGTGTTGCGAGGAGTGGTAGTGGTGCCTTCAGGATGTCCTGACTGTTGCTCGAGATTCTGCGCAGTCATGGGAGATTCTCCGGAGGAAGTGTTGCGAGGAGTGGTGTTGGTGCTCCCGGGTCGACGTAGTTGTCGCTCCAGAAGCTGCGCAAATGGTACTGGGCCACGATCGCTAACGAGTTCCTTCTGACTTTCTGGGTGGGTTCTGCAGGAAAGGCGGTTGGTGCAACGAGCATACTTGTGCTTCTGTGCACTCCGACTGCTTAACATATGCGGGACGGCGCATTGTATCTTGGGATTGATCGCTTGATCCGTGTGGCGAAGGTCAAATGGTTGCGGTGAAGACCCTGGTGGGTCGGCCATCTTTTTTAGCGGATGAAGTGTTCCTCGGGTGTCATGGGTCTGTTGACAGCAATGCCGAGTTGAAAAGTGAAGACTGAAGCGATCGAGATGGTGCTGTCGCGTCCTTCAGATCGTGCAAGAGTCGAGGGCGGTAGCGTATGCCGGCAAAGGCAAGATGATAGGGTTTTGGGCAAGGCGCACAGTGGCGTGGCGTGAGACGCTCGAAATCGTACTAGCGATGGAAAATCAGTGTAAGCAGGCGATGGTTAAGATCGGTAGGGTGACGGTACCTTCGAGTGTTCCAGCTTTCAGGCTGATCGGATCTCTGACGGTATGCGCTGCGCCGGATGGTTGTGGTGGCAATTCAGTGGTGATGTAGGTGGGAGGTGATTGAAAGTGTCATGTGGAAAGTACCTTGCCAGGACGCGACAACGGAAGATTGAGCACTGACCAGGCGGAAGAAGTGAAAGCGTTTGTCATGACGCGGGTTCCCGTCCCGTCTGCAGTCACTGAAGAAAGAAGCGCAGTTACTGAAGACGGATGCGCAATCACTGCAGACGGATGCGCAGTCACTGCACACGGATGCGCAGTCACTGCACACGGATGTGCAGTCACTGCGACAGCAACCTTTGCAATCTCAGCTACTTCATCCACTTCTTTAATGTCAACATTACACCTACTACATCAGATGCCCATAACTCACCAGAAAAAACACCAAGTATACAAGAATGGATCCCTCGGACGACAGCCAGGCCGGTCAGACCGGTCCATCGGAGAGCGGCGGCCATCCGCCAGTTCAGGGCAGACAGAGAAGGACGGCGACTCACGGCAGAAAGAAGGAGAGTACACGGTCCGGTGGCGTGGCCGCGCTGAAAAAGATGTTCGAGTCTGATAAACAAGAGGTCGGCCCGAAAAGCAACAAATTTGTCTCCTCGTCTTATGCGATTAGCAACCTCGACGAGAGGACAGACATTAGCGAAGTACCTACGGCACAACCACACACTAAAGTGCTGAGCATTAGGACTCTTGCCAGCGAGAAAGCTGCTGAAGACGCCGATGAAGGGCACCAGGGCAGCCGTGAGAGGCCCTGCCAGGGCAGCAGTGAGAAGTCCAGCGGAGGCGCAGGCGAAGAACACCAGTGCAGCAGCGAGAAGTCCAGCGGAGGTGCAGACGAAGAACACCAAGGCAGCAGCGAGAAGTCTACCGGAAGCGCAGATGGAGGACACCAGGGCAGCAGCGACAAACCAGAAGACGACAAATCCTCGGAGACAAGTCACAGCAACCAGAGCAGCAGCGATAAGCATAAAGATGACCAGTTCAATGGCCAAGAGTCTCATCATAAGACGGTTGCCGATGAAAGCAGCAGCGGCAAGGAGCAAGACGAGCAGAACAGTCATGAGGAGCCCCAGGACGGCCAGCTCCAGGGCGACGATTCCAGGCCTGGGCCTAAAGCCTCTGGTGTCAGCAGCGATCAGGTAACAATGGAGGAATATGATGCAGAGTCTGATAACCGGCAGGCGAACACGGTATATGTTGTAGCTTGACTAGGCGCGGTGAGGCCCTCAAGCGAGAAGCTGACGTGGAGGTTGCTGGTGCCGCTGACAAGGCGACGAGCATCGAAAGCAGTCCAAAGTCACATCTCCTTGGACACCACCGCGACGTCACATCCGCCAGGCGCGACCTTCAAGGCTCTGTCAAGAACTCGGATGTTCAAGAGCCGGATGATGCTGCTGCGAGCAGGAATCTCCTTGAGCAGCAACTCAGTCGCTACCATGTCCGCCTCAGTCATCTTACGAAGCGGCGGACCGGACTCGAAACATATTACCGGAAGACGCGTTTCGACCTCGAAGCTCGCCACACGCGCAGCGGCAAAGCCCGTAGGGACATCCAGCATCAAATTTCTGAGACTCCGTACCATGCCCAAGAGATCCGCAACCAGCTTCGTGAAAAGGTGACCAGTATCGATGCGGAACAATATCAGATCAATCAAGACGTGATGCCCGAATATGCAGGATTCGACTGTCAAATGGACATACTTGGTAAAGAGGTTGCTCAGGCGAATGCCTGGATCATCGGGTTGTTGTCTGAGCGGGCGTTGAGTGACGCTTCCTAGGTAGCCAGTGAAGAGGAGTGGACCTAGGGGATGGGCGGTAGGTGAGGCAAGGCGGGAAGGCGAGCGAATGGTAGCGTCTTGTATCCGGCAGGCGAACGCAGTATATGTAGCCTAATGTAAAGCAACCTGTCCGCGATGATTTCCAGATGAAAGACCGAGTGTGAATGATGGAAGAGATGTGCTCGATGTGAATGCCTCAACGCACCGACAGCAAGAGCAGAGTGGAGTTTTCTGACTTGGCAGCTGGCAGCCGATCCCTGTCGCGATCCGACTGTCTGATCATCACCACAACACTCTCCCGTTGATTACCTACAACCACCATTCAATACTAATGCCTTACCATGCGCCTACAAAAGCAACGATGCCCGGAGTGAAATACACACTGTAATTCTTTGAGAAAATAGACAAGGGCGCAAGAGGAAGCCCATAAACGCTGACATTGTATTCGAAGTTCAGGGATCCTGACATCCATTGCGTGTTTTCAACTCACATACCCTCGTTTCGATGTCAACAGAGGACATGAACCACCAAGCCACAAACCAAAGTACTGTCGATCAATACCCGCAGTCCATAGCGATCTTTTCGTGACCGTGTCGTCGCCGACAAAGGCATGATCTAGATACGACAGGGTTAGGGTTGGTGTTGAGCCATGTCGACCGCTCAGTTCATGCCAAAGTCTATTAATGTTCATGGTTGTATCAGCGACTTGCGCATGGTTGCATCAGCGCTCGGTACCAGCGAGATACCATGAAAATGTGCTTGCCACCAAGGCCCGATGGAAGCAACTCAATATCCGATAGACGTACATACAACAGACACGCTCAACACACACAAGTGGTAAATTTATTGTCCAACAATGTATTTACAGGTATCACAGTTACGGCCGCCAACATCACGCCGGCGCCCGTGTATGCCAAAAAAGGGGAGCGCTCGCGAGATTTCTTCAACTATCTATCGAACAAGACGAGCATTTACTGCCTCTCCATGGAGTTGAGGACAGCGCGGGTGAACTCCTGGGTGGTGGCGTTGCCGCCCATGTCGCGGGTCCTGTGGCTGCCCTCGGCGATGACGTCGTAGACGGCCTTGGAGATGCGGTTGGCGTGGTCGTCGAGACCGAGGTGGCGCAGCATCATGCTGCCGGAGAGGATGAGGGCGGTGGGGTTGGCCTGGTCCTTGCCCTTGATGTCGAGACCGACGTGACGGCAGCCGGGCTCGAAGACGGCGACCTCACGGCCCATGTTGCAGCCGGGGACGATACCGGGGCCACCGACGAGGCCGGCGCCGATGTTGGAGAGGATGCCGCCGTAAAGGTTGGGCATGACCATGACGTCGAACTGCTGGGGACGGCTGACACACTGCATGCTGGCGTTGTCGACAATCATGTCGTCGCACTCGATGGTGGGGTACTCCTCGCCGACCTTCTTGACGGTGTTGCGGAAGAGGCCGTCGGCGAGCTTCATGATGTTGGCCTTGTGGATGCAGGTGACCTTGCGGCGGTTGTTGGCCAGGGCGAAGGAGAAGGCGAACTTGGCGATGCGCTCGGACTTGGCGCGGGTGATGATCTTGAGCGACTCGACGACGCCGGGGACGGACTGGTGCTCGAGGCCGGAGTACTCGCCCTCGGTGTTCTCACGGATGATGCAGAGGTCGACGTTCTTGTGGCGGGTCTCGTAGCCGGGGATGTTCTTGATCAGGACGATCGAGGCGTAGATGTCGAGTTCCTGGCGGAGGGCGACGTTGAAGGACTGGTGGCCGGAGCGCTCGACGGGAGTGTGCAGGATACCCTTGAGACCCAGCTTGTTGCGCTTCAGCGAGGCGATCGACTCGCGGAAGAGCTCCTCGGAGTGCTTGCCGCCAGACTCCATGCCGGAGACGTCGACCTGCTCCCACTCGATGGGCACATTGTCGGCCTTGAAGATGGTCTTGACCGACTCCGAAACCTCGGCACCGATACCGTCACCTGTGATCGTAGAGCCTTAGCCGGTGTCCCTGCCTGTGGATTTGTCCTTGCTTTTTGCGCGTCGCATACCTGGGATAAGGGTGACTGTGTACTTGCCACCGAACTTGGTCGGCTTGAAGATGTCGGTGTTGGTGGTGGCGTAGCCTGGATCGCGGGTCAATTGGAGCCTTCTCTCGTGCAGACATGTGGTATGGGTCGGGCGTACTGCGCGCGGCGATCGAAGGGTTTGCAACGGAGGAGCGCAGAAAGGCCTGCGCGCGGTGGGTGTTAGCGGTGGATTGCAGAGGCCTGGTCAGGACGGTGGAGGTGTAATTACCGAAGCGGCGCGCGAGGAAGGTCTGCACAGCATGGTGGGATATGTGAGGAGGGGGGTGGAGGTGGAGGGTGAATAAGTATGGATATGGAATAATTGAGGATGAGCGACAACAAGCTCTCGAGGCGGCCGCAAAGCCAGCGAAAGGTCGGGATTCGTCGGAAGGTGGTCGGCAGCGCGGCTCCAAGACCAGACTTCATCTCTTCTTCACGTCCGCCCTGCATCTGCCGACATGCAGTCCATCATCACATCCACTTCACTTCACTTCACGACATCTCACCGCTGCCCATGTATCTGCCCAATCCTGCATCGACACTGCGACAGCAATACCATCAACCTCACATCACCTGATCATGCTCGTCTCACCTCCGTCTGCGCAGTATACCGCTCCCATTGCATACACGCCAAGGACTCAGTGTCGGACGCGACTTGGCCGTCGTCGTATCGCCTGGCAGACATGAACCTGTGCACCTCTGTCGTGTATGAAAAATGATGCTGCTAGTTTACTGAGTCGCAGTACCTCGCGACACTGAAACCTTGGAAGGAACCTGAAGCCAGGTCAAAATCCACAACAACGGAAAAATCCTATTGACACCAGAATCCGGACTAGCTCGTCCACAGGTCTTGATGAGCTCGACAATGCTCATTGTGCCCTCTGCCACATGGGAATCATGCGTCCGCCTCTAGTTGCAGGTGCTGGAGCTCCTCTCGGTACTGCCTGGTAATGTCAAGACCTCAATTCGAGCATCCTGCAATCAAGAACACCAGGTGGAAATTTACATGGCAAGCATTCTCAATACACCGCGCCAGGCTTCCGCCACTGCGAATCTCGACTGTCTTCTTCATTATTGTCTGCCAGATCATCCGCCACGTGCGCGAATACTTCCATTCACTACACCTCAGACTCATCTCGTATTCCTAAAGCTGATTTCTCGCTTCTCATCCCAATGTGGTCCTCAATAGGAATTTCATTGTCGGCCTGGCACCTGTCAAGGTACCTTATTGGCCTATTGGGGCCGTGGACTATAACCGTCCAAGGCTTTTCATTGACCTGTATTCTTTATTGGCTCCCTATTGACGACCTTTCCAGGACTACCTCCCTCGCCAGGCTCGCCTACCTCGAACGACATATATCAATACGCTGCCTCTCGCTGTTCTCAACTCCAATACCACTCACCCCCAAGTCATTCTTTGAGCAACTCCAGTCAGTCTCAGTCATAAGACTACTGCTTTCTCTCTCTAACATCTACACCCCCCAAAAAAAACCAACAACACCAACACCAACACCAAAACCAACAACAACCAACAGAGCACCGCCAACATGAAACTCACCAGCACCGTCGTTATCGCCATCCTGGCGTTCATGGCCAGTGCCGTGGCTGACCCGATGGCCAACGCCAACGCCAACGCCATGGCCCAGCCTGATGCCGAGGCAATCAAGTACACCAGCTGTGGCTTCCGTGGTTCTACCTGCGGCAAGAAGCGCGATGCCGAAGCTATTGCTAAGCGCGAGGCCGACGCAAAGCTCAAGTGCACTAGCTGCGGTTTCCGCGGTATGACCTGCGGTAAGGCGAAGCGTGAGGCTGATGCTGAAGCCGCGGCCAACCCTGAGGCGGAGGCAGAGGCAGAGGCAGAGGCCATCAAGTACACCAGCTGTGGCTTCCGCGGAATGACCTGCGGCAAGCTCCGTCGCGAGGCTGAAGCTGAAGCTGTGGCCCAGATCTCTAACTGCGGCTTCCCAGGCGAGACATGCGGCAAGGCGAAGCGTGATGCTGATGCTGAGCCAAAGTCATCGGGCCTCTGTGGCTACCCAGGCGCGCCCTGCTACAAGGCCAAGCGTGCTGCCGAAGCCGTTGCCGCTGCCCTCGCAGTCGCCGATGCAAAGCCTCAGAAGTACTCTAGCTGTGGCTTCCCGGGCATGACCTGCGGCAAGGCCCGCGATATCGTCACCGCCGTCGAGGACGAAGTCGTCAAGACCGTCGAAACCGCGTACGAGCGTGATGCTGACCCCGAAGCCCTGGCAAAGATCAAGTACACCAGCTGTGGCTTCCGCGGCTCCACCTGTGGCAAAGCCCGCCTCGAGGCCGAAGCTGAGGCAAAGCTCAAGTACACTAGCTGTGGCTTCAGGGGAATGACCTGTGGCAAAGTGAGACGCGCAGTCCTTGAGGACCCACAATCTTTTGTTGACGAGTGCTTCGCCGAGGGTGGCGAGTGCCACACCGTCCTCGCCGCCAACGAGGCTTTCCACGAGGCCCTCAAGCGCGAGGCCGACCCCAAGAAGATGCTCGTGTACCCCAAGGGCCCCAAGTACTGGTACCTCAAGCAGAACCCGCGCTTCAAGAGCTACGTCTCCAGCTGTGGCTTCCAAGGCATGACTTGCGCTCGCGGCGCCGCGGCCTTCGGTGAGGCCGCCGTCGCCGGCGAGATCGACGTCGAGGCCGCCCAGGCTGAGTGCGACGCCCCTGGTGGCGACTGCGCCGTTGCGGACAAGGCGATCGAGGACCTGGAGGCTACTCTCTCTGCTGCCGTAGAGGAGGTCGAGAAGCTCCGCATGATCTAAACGGTTGACGTTGTGGCCGTTCTTCCTTTTCCTTTCGACATTGGCTCCTTCTTCTGGGATCTAATGTTCTTCCATCTACGCGATCAGTCGCCGCACTGATCTGATCTTCGCTCTTGGATACCAGCGATCTAGCGGCGAGGGTTTTTCTTTTCCTTTCTTTAAATCTGCGACGACGAGTGGTCTTCTCACTCTCTCTGTTTAGAGCATCGTTCTCGCCTTTAGTCCTGGCTCATTTCCGAGTCTGGGCTTCGGGTCAGTCGGCGTGTTGGGCTTTCTCTTGGCTCTTGAATGCGCGCGGCTTATACATAATTACACGCAGAGTTACATAATCGTAATTCGAATCGAGATGGGATTGCCCATCTCTTGTACACAACTTTTCTTCCAGTCATGTCTTTCAAAAGTGATATTCCCCGAGCCTTTACCTGGCCGTCTCAATCTTCTAGAACCTCATGCCAACTCGTAGCAACTTTCGAGCAAAAGAGACTTCAAAAAGTTCAATCAAAATTATAAAACATACAACAGGCGGGATTCCCAGATGGTCACCCACTCTAGTACTAGTCGCCCGGTTCAGTGCTTATGTATGGCAGAGCGGACGGGATGCCTCTCATCTGGTTCTGTGCTTTTGTATGGCAGAGCGGACGGGATGCCCAGTTCTCACTGACCTATGGTCGTCTGTACTCGACCTGGCTGGAAGATAAAAAATAAAAAATGCCCAAAATGTCAAGACGCAATACATCACCCTTTGCTTGGACGACCTCCTCCTCCTACTCTATGGTACAATGTGTTGATTTTCGGCCGGTTCATCGATTCCCAGAGTTCAGGAAGTATGATTTGGTGTCTCGGGCCATCGTAGCAAGAGTTGCTCAGCCTCCACATGGTGGAAGCCAGGTAACCAGGCTCTGCTGTCCACATTGCTGCAATAATGTCATCTTGCATGCTCATAAGCCAGGGGTGTACCGCTATATCTCATCGTAGGGTCAGTCTTCTGATCAAGCTCGCCTACCTATACATGCAACCGACGCGATCACTTACCGCCGACGTAGTCCTCGACCGTAACGAAATCGTTCCCATGCGCAGGGCGGACTTCGAGCGCAAGGCCTCTTTTACCCAGTGGGCGATCCTCACCGCAGCACCGGACCAGGATTTCGGTGTCCGAGGGCTCGTCCCAACTCCAGGTCCCGTCTGGTCGCTCGGGTTCGTCCACGAAAGGGCGCATGTCGTTGTTGAGATCGCCGTAGGTGACAAACTCGCACTCGTCGTGCGCTGGGTCGGCATGCTCCATGTGCTTTCGCTCCCAGTTACGGTCCCAAGAGTCCAGATTCAAGAGAGATGCTTCGAGGTGCGAAACCTTTGTATTCGTGATTGATTGCGAGGCAGTTTCATGCCATTTTCCGGTCTCTGGGTTGAAGAATGGTTCGGGAGTGCCGGTGTTGCGGCGTGGCTCTGCCATCACTGCAATGGCGGACGGGAACTCGCCTCGGATCGGCCATACCAA